>JAVTVY010018812.1:0-73764 GCA_036873755.1 Hanleya hanleyi | reverse complement strand
AGGGAGTATTATCTGTATCCATGTTTGCTCATGTTCATGGTCACCAGTTTTTGTCAGAAAGGGCATACACACTGCAATAATATTGTGATAATTTATAACATTTGTAGTCAAATACTGTATCTGTCTGTCTGCTTGCTTGTTTTGTTACGTACATCATTTGAAAGCTACCTGAAATACTTTATGTACTCCAAATATACACCTAACTCCAAAATATCGAACAAAGCCAGGCATTTTTCTAAAATCACGGCATTGTTTTGAAGACTGCATAAAAATTCTCCTACCAATTGAAGCCAGTGTCACATTCGCACAATTATGCGTTCGCTGTATTTTAATGTACATTTTAAACAAGTCTTCGATTATAATTTTGTGCCATAATATGTGCCAGCCATAACTTGCTATATATGTGCACTGTTTATTTATGATCTAATCATCATACATAGTTCATGGCATGCAGGTTTAATATTATCAATTGAAAAGTATTCTGTTTTATTACACAAATGATTTCTTCAGTCATGTTTTATTTAGGTACTAAATACTACATAATATTGTTTCATTATAGCACCATTATTTTCACATCATTTTCAACTTCATTTTCTGTCCGTCATTACTGGACTCGTCTGTTGTGTCTCCGTCAGTCTATTGTGAAAGTTTTTTCCCAATGTTTGAGAAATAGAAATTATTGTGATCTGAAACTTTTATGACCCATTCGGGGCAAAAATAATGCTTCTCATGACAAATATTTTCTAACAACACCGAGTGGAACTATCCGTTTATCGTGACATCAAGCTCGATGCTATATCACCATTATGACCAGCACTGGTGGATGACCTTGGTTACGTCATTGTTGTGACATCATGTCATTGCATTTGGGCTGTAACAGTACGAAACTGGAGAAATTTCATGAATGAACTTAAATACCGATCACACCTACTGAACTGGTCCAAATTAACAATGGCTGACATCAAAATTTAACCCAGAGATCGACCACCCCGAATGATTAATCCTTCAAACAGATTGTTTTCCTGGGTTTTGTTTGATAATATTTTGAATGGAAATTTTAATTTTTTCGTTGTATCAGTGACAAGTTTGAGGACAACACTTTTTTTTTTGACATAACATTCTCAATTGTATGACTGGGACACATGATAGTTCGGAACTTGAATGTTTTTTCTCTTAAATGGTTCATTTTTCTAATTTTGATAATTTCAAAATATATTCTTTTTGAGTCTCTGCAACTTCTGGTTGAATATGTAAGGGGTATAACTCACTTGACTGCTACAAGCGCCAATTAGAAACTTGTTTAATTCTGGTAAAGTAATAATTTGAAAAACGATCACATTTGAGCATGCCCAAAATCTGATGACCAGGTACTGACTTGTGCTCTGGGAATATTCCAGTAAAAAGTTAGCTTCATATAAATGTATAATAAAACAAAGGCCAACTGTATCATTTTGTTTGTTGTTTTCTTGTTTTGATGATCCCTCGAGTACCAAGGCTTGCAAACATATTGTCTTCTTGCATTTTTATGGAAACTACTTCAACAGGTGAGAGAGAACTACCTCTCTAAAATGGAGGTAAAAAAGGTCTTTTTTGCTTAATAACTTTTTATTGATTCATCATAATACGCCAAACTCTTCAGGCGACTTAGCTCACATATTATTTTGTCGTAGCAATGATTTTTCATATGAAAGTGTGAATGCACGAACTTTTATGGAGAATAAAACATGTCGTCCATTATTATACAAATTAGATAGAAGACAATTTTATTTTTAATACTCTCTGATGTGGAAATATATGTCCATGGTCGCCTATGACAGATGTCTCTTTGCTCGATATATTCTTGACTTAATTGGGCAAAACTGACCTTTTTAACCTCCATTTTAGAGAGGTAGTTCTCTCTTACCTGAGTTTTGATACATTCGATTGGTCAATTTGAATTTCCAAAAAGGAATCTGGTCTCTCCATTGGCTCATGGAGAAATTTGGAAGAAACTCTGTTTTTGAAGAGATCTGTTAGGGATTATTGACTCATCATGCAGCATGAAGTTAAAGGGGGACCCAAATGATCTGGGGTCACTTTTAGGAGAAGTGCTCATGATTCTGACTAAGAAATGCCTTCCACTGCATCTAACGGTTGCAGAGATATTGAGATTGAAATGAAAATCTGATGTTCAGGGATTTTATGCAAATGAAATTTTGTGATGTTACTGGGTGAACTCGAGATAATGAGCTAGCTTCCTACTGGAATATCCACAGCGCTATAGTCTAACCTCTTTCAAGTTTACTTAATAAATTGTTTAATTATAGCACCATGCAAACTATTTAGGTTTGATTTTGAAAACAGGTTATGAAATCTCAATTATTGAATATGCAGTAACAAAGGTCTACGTATATGCGATTCATATTCATTAAACAATTGTCTTCAACTAGTTCCTGTAATAAAATGCTTGGTTACCAGTTGCTATGGTAATCATGTTTCTGAAACTATTGCAAATCAGGTTCCAAAAGTGGTATCCAATAACTTAACACAATGTTAATGGAATGCAAAAGAATCAAAATCCTAAACAATTAGAAAAGAAAATATGCCATTATTTGTCAATCTAATTATCTCTTTATTTACTGTGATTTTACCAAAGTTCATTTGCAGTACATTATCTCGGCAACCAATGGGAATATTTTCATGGAAATAAAAATGGCAACATCTCTCTCCCCCCTGAATGTTGTAATTCATTACCGTTCCCCCTTTAGCATAGTCTGATTATCCAGTTGTAAAATGTGAAGATTTAAGAGACTATTATGATCTATTAATGACCGCCTATATGTATTTTAGTATTGATCTCATAGAAAACTTTAATCAAACCTTTCAGGACATGTTCCAAATGTACTATCTACTTATATCTGCCAAACTTCAGTATTTTTATACTTTTAGGTCGCTTTTTTCTACCTTGATGATATATTGTACTGATATTCAAAGTTTCAAGAAATAATTTAGCATTAATGATGCTGGTTTTTAACCATGAATCTGTCATATGTATGTATAATAAAACAATTCCCAATTTTATCACTGTTGATAGTTTGTTTTCTCATTTCAATGATTGCTTGAGTAACAGGATTGCAAAAATATATTTATCCTTTTGCTGAACAAAGGTTGCATTAAATGTTCATTCTGGTTATCATTTTGATGGTGAAGATTAACATTTTTAAACTGCTGGTGAGTGGCATCCCACAGTGTGGACAGTGGGACTGCATTCTACTTGTGTTCTCCCCTGATTTGAAGATTTGATTTGTTCAGTGTTTTGTTCAGTATGCTTAAAATATTATTTAAAATGAGAACCCCACAAATTGTCAAACAGTAAATGTCTGCTCCTTTCTACCCTTCTTCTCAGCTGATATTACCTCCCTTTTTACTATTCTTAATTGATTACCTCCCTTTTTACCATTCTCAACTGATTACCTCCCCTTTTACCATTCTTAACTGATTACCTCCCTTTTTACCATTCTTAACTGGTTACCCCTCTTTGCACATTTATCAACTGATTACCTCCCTGTGTACCATTCACAATTGATTATCTCTGTGTACCTTCACAATTGATTATCTCTGTGTACCTTCACAACTTGTTTACTCCTTTATACCCTAATTCTGACCTGATTGCCTTCCTTGCATTGGTACCCGTCTCAACTGCTTTGAGTACAAGTGCAGTGATCTATAAAAATCCAATCGGTACAGTAAGCTCTCTAAAATAATCCAGTCAGTTCATAAATTTCTGATAATAACCCTGGCACGAGCCGCCTCCTTGTACGATTGCACCAACATTAGTCATTTACGAAATGGTTTCGTTCTGAAATGTTGCTCGTTGCTACCATCTGCTGAGCGTGGTTACAGAGTTCCAACTGTTGGTTGGCATGTGCTGGATTAGATGGAGAAAACCATCTATGAATTGATGTGATATCGGACGGTCGTAATTCATAGATGGAGCGCCAAGTCATACTTAAACAGCGAGTAAAAATCACGATACATTTAAATGAGGTCACGTGACTCTCTTTTGGACCCTCAAGTCATCGTCACACTACCACAACAGCGCTAGCTCTGCAAACACCCGACCACATATTGTGGTAGTGCAATGATGACTTGGGGGTCCGAAAGAGAGTCCCGTGGCCTCATTTAAATATTTCGTGTAAACATGCTCGTTGACCTCACGGCGCGAAATCATTCAGGTAAACAGAGATGGCTGGAAGAAAACGTTGGCATGTGTGGATTTATGCTGTTAAATCAATTATATCATCCCAAACACCCAAACGGAGCATGCACTGTGGAGAGGTTGGTGTAGCGGATTGTGGCATTGGTACAAGATGTACGACGGTCAATGGAGTTTGGTTAACTTTGAATATACAGACAGAATCACCCAATCTGGACTGTGTCTATGTGACACTGTTACGAGGGATCATGTGTAGGGCGGGTTGGGGGAAACGGGTTGCACGGCGTGTTCGCACGACCTGTGCCCATCGCGGTGCGATGGAGTGCCCAAGTACATCCATCCATCCATCCATCAGTACCGTAAGCTATATTGTCTCAACAATATCAACTACCTGGAATTTAATACCAAACATCGTATCACCATGTAAAGCTGATGATTTTCTCATTAAAACTAACGAAGACTTCCTATAATTTATTCTCTGTTTTTACTTAATATAAATGGGGGTTTTTTTCAGTTGAAAACATTAATTACCGGTACGGGAAATTTTGGCGTTCACGAAACGTTACATCCTAGATTATGAGGAACACCATGCAGAGTTCCAGATTTATTTCTTTCGGTTGTGAAAATATTATCGTTACTGGTTCTGACATTTTAAACTTTATACATAATCCATATTGTTATTAGCACATATTTCATTAGATCGGCTAGAATTCTACTGGGAAAGAGAATTATCTCCCTTCCCATGTTGTCCAGACTTGGGTTTATCCGACTCTTCACGTCTGGAAACTGATTTATCAAATTAAATACAAATCTGGTCTTTATTAGACTAATTTTTATTTGGAATTAGTTTTTGTTCAGAAGCTATACTATTAAAACTCATACTCATTATTAAGCTATATAAATTATTGATTAATTGATATGGTTTACTCTTTCAATAGTTTGTCATGACCTTAAACCCTTCGGTACATTGTCCAGTCTTGTCTGAACGTCAACTTAGTCCGTTATAGTTTTATCGAGGTTGTATCGCCTAGATTTTTTCTTTCCAAAACTGGATCCAGCCATTGTCAGGTTTTCCGGTGAATCAGGTAGATATAATCTTAGATAATCTAGGGCCTGAGATATCTGGGCCCGACAAGATACCTCAGGCTTTCTCCGGATTACTTAGTACGGTACTAGGCCTACTGGATCGTGGTGTGATGGCAAACATTTTTTGTTGTTAAGATTTTATCATATTTATACAGTGAAACAAGAATAAATTGAGCACCAAACTTAAGGTTTGACAATTCCCTTAAGGTTACTGTACAACCGCAAGTGCGAAGATCGTCATAGGCCGAGTTGCAATAAATACCGCGAAATACATAGACCTGGAGCGAGTGAAACACTTAACATAACATATATTCTCGTTTGACTGAGACAGAATTTGTGAATGAATCAGACGGATGATCTTCGAATTACAGGTCAAGATAATTTGAGAAACTTTGTCATAAATACCGATGTCGACGGGCCCAAATGAGCCATTCGCAATAAGGCAGGGGAAGCAAAATGAAAGATAGCGCAAACAAGAACGAATCATCATAGTTCAAGGTACCGGTACTTGAATAGGGGGATGATGATGAAATAATGAAACTTCATTGTTTACCAAACGGCCGGATATATTAAAATACATCTTATATCTCAGCAGTATTTTCGAACAGTTTATCTCATCGTCGCAAACATTATGTCATTAAATTGCCTCCAAATAGTTCAGTATTTTGTCATTATACAAAAAAACTTTTTAAATTATCCAAAAATTCAATCACAGCGACATTTCCCTCCGTGAAATCGCGTGGTTGGGGGGGAGGGGGGGGGGGATTTGGTCCAAAATCATCAATTATTTCTTTGAGGGTGATCAACATTATTAGAACGGTTGGTTGAATTTTAATAGAGTGATTGGTTTATATTGGATCTACTAGTCATTTACTCTCATAAGGACATCATTACATTGGCATGGTTTGTTAGAACTCTACACGTATTTTGATAATTTTCTTGAGATGCGAACAACATTTTCGTATTTGAGTTTCAGAGCTTATTAATATGGTAAATTATAGTATTTATCACATTAATTATTAATATCTGGTTATCCTTGGGTTATACGATACGATTTTATATCCTGTTGATTAAGGAAATATGTTTTGAGAGACCAAGGATCAACTGGGAAGTTATTAGATCTGGACCTCCCGCGGGAAACAATTCACACTTTGGGAGGTACCCTGTCCAGTAGTCTCAACGATGTCTCTATCAGGTCTGTGACAGGCAGATATAGCCCACCGTGATATTAACAACCAAAAACTACCTAACGAGGTTTTCTTCTAGTGGACTTCATGTCAACGACCATGTGTTTGGAAGATTAATGACTGGTGTTATTGAATAGTCCGATGGATGAAGACCAAGGCTGCCCGAAGTCCAGCCCGCTCCAGTTTCCGCCCCATTTCCACCTGTCAATTCGCCTTTAGATTTGAATAACGACCCGTGACCAGCCCGGTCGATTGATGTCCAAAGCACCGAAACAATCGAACTCCAAAGTTTAACTGGCACAAAGAAAGGGGTGTGTCTCTGGACAATTCTCTTCGATCAATCCATGACCGGTTCAAAGCTCCTTCTACACGAGACTTATGTTTCATGTTCCGTCAATCTTTGTCCGGGTATGGATGACTAGTAGGACGGAAAAAACCTCTTAAATATATGTCCGGTTGAATCATTCGCTAGGAAGATTTTGAGAATACCCCTTTCCTAAAATCCCAGAAAACAATACTAAACATGGAAAACTCGTCCTGATTCAAAGATAGAATTCATAATACATTAATGGTAACAACACCCACACAAGGATTCGCAGCGAACTATATGTCTTGGAAAACAAGTGAAACGCAATTAAGCAGCTTCATTCTGGTCGCCGATTTTCTTTTGTTACTTATTTATTACCTCAAGGTTTGGCCATGAATAAGCGCAAATCTGCTCATATTTTGACATCGGAAAATTTCGTTATATCTAAGCTAGTTTTATCGATTAATTCGTTTTCAAAACATTATGCATACAGTTCTGAAAGACTGAAACGACATACGTCGGGGAACTAGATCGCAGGAGGGAACGCTTTTTGTCCAAGCACCATGGTTTACCTTTTAATATGCGTTATGTTCTGGTGTGGCATTTGATTGAATGAACCAAGTTACCTTAATATGGATGTACTTAAGGCCCCCCCCCCCCCTTATATATTTGTCGCTAAGACTAGAGGGCTGAAAGCTCTACAAGAAAATGTAAAAAGATCCAGGATGGCCGCCATGATGACGTCACTGTGACGTTTTCAAAAAGAGCATTTTTGGACGATTTTTCGGTCAGAATTTTTGAATTTTTTATTTTTGGTTTTTCTTCGCAAAAACTGCATGATAAATTAGTAAATAATAATCTGATACGAAATAAAATAGGTTTTGTCCACTTTTCCATACAGAAAAGCAAAACGTTTGAAGAAATATGACAAAAACATCACTTTTCTGGTACCCCACATGGTCGCCATTTTGAATTTACCCATGATCCTCTGCTCGGGAGGTCATGCAAACAGGCTCAAAATGAGCCCAATATGATAATCTAAAAAGTCATGGAGTTTCAGCTCTCAGTTTTTTTGTCGTTCCGGAGATAGGAGCAAAAAACCAATGGGTCCCCCCCCCCCCCCCACCACCAGGCCAGGTAGGGTTGATTCTCCCTCATATAATTTACCAACAATACGCATTGAAACATGGTAAGACCCTGCATGCGTAGTGAATATAATGAATTGCACGGTTACGGAATCACGGTTTGGAAGGTATTTATAACTTTAAAGCACCTGTTAGTGAAAATATGTGGTGTGGAGCAGATGATCTATTGCTTAAAATTGAGTTATATTGCTGCCAACGTTTAAATAATGTATCAGTCTCCCCGATTTCTTTCAATTGTTATATGATTTTAGCACAGATGTCCGTGACAGAATCACAGAAAATGGACACTGATTTTTATGCTACTCTGTTCGACGGGATTAATCTATGTGGTATCTCATACTAGCACAGTACCCAAGGATGATACAGATTTTCTTAATCATGGTCAAGAGAATGAAAATCTCTCTCTCTCTCTCTTTCTCTGGTTAGAAATAGTCCGTGACGTAAATACTAGATTTCGAGATAGAACCACGATCGTGTATTTGAAATCTTCTCGATCAAAGAGCTTCATTGTGTTTTTATATAGTATATGCCAGTAGTATATAAAGGACGGCTAAAGTAGCTTTTTGCTGGGGGAGATAACTCTTGCATCCTCCTGGTGGCGTTATTGTGTAGGTGATGTGGAGGTCAAGTGCACTATAGTTCCGGCAAAGGTCACGTGACATTCGGCTCACGGGGATGTAGTCCTCCGCGGTGATGCGGTCTGGTGGTGATGCGGTCTGCCTCCGCGGACAGGAAGTAGTCCCACGGGAAAAATGCATGGAATGTATGTTTGGACCCTGGGATGTACATGTTTAGACATGTACTGACCTTTTTCCCCTCCAGTGGGGGTTTCCCCCCGGGCCCGCCCGCCCGCACGCCTGCGCGGGTTATCCGGCCGCACGCCTGCGCGGTATCACCGGAAGTGCGCAGGTCACGTTGGTATAATAAGAGGATTGACCTGTAATCTTTGTTGTTGTTGTTGTTGTTGTTGCTCTCTTTTTGGACTAACCAATCAGAATAGTACTTATCACGCACTACACCCTGTAGAGCTACGTATTGGCGCGCATGTGTGACATGGTCTATAAACACGTCCCTCTGGACCCACACCTCCATTCCTACTGTTGCAGAGCCATGACGGAGACCCAGCCCTATGCGACTCGCATTTTACAGCATGCGAGCGTGGTTAATTCACTCACGGGTTACCCAGCAGTGGGTCGGTCCATGTTTGCAGATGGCGACGACAACGAGAGGCGACGCCAGATCCTGAAAGAGTTCACAGAAGCGGTCCTCGAGAGAGTGGACTCGATGGAGAGGTGTGCCATCACCCACCATAAGCGCTCACGCCGGAACCAACGACGGCTCGTTGGCCTCACAATAGTCTTTGCCCTATTGACCCTGACGCTGTGGCAATGACAGCGACAGAAAAAGAATGGTTCTTCAGAGCCTCCACACATGCGCTTATGTGCAACCGATATATACGAGGGTCAGTCACAGTGTGCGTCATTCACCGTTCGTCATTGGGTCAACCATGTGACCAAGAGACCTGTCCATAAATACGAGAGACAGTCAGAGTGTGTGTCATTCACCGTTCGTCATTGGGTCAACCATGTCACCAGTTCGAGCCATCCTTCCCCTCACCCCGGACGTGGGGTTACATGTCTATAAGGATAAAGTCACCATCGTGGAAGACCGTCAAGTTTGCTGGTCGGACCCTGAGACCGTACACCGTGATGGCTGGACCAAATTTAAACGTGTGTTGAGCGGTGAACTAGATGGGAACCTCATACACATCGAAAACGCCAACTACGTACACCGTGGACCCTTCTTTGCACGCGTGAGGCGTTACCACGATCCTACGCAAAGCTTCACCCTAGACCCCGATCTGTGGACGGCCTTGGAGAAAGTGGTGCCTATTATGGACCAGCTGTTTACACCGGACGAGCGGTCAGCTGTTCAGTTGGGGTGGGCTCTTGCCCTGAGTGAAGCGGCGGGAGAACCCGGAGGCAGACGACGACGCTATAGACTATCCGACTAGACTCAGTCAACCTAGGATATATACAACGGTGGTAGAACCCGAACATCAGACCTCGCTATAAATAAACCATACTCTCCTGGTCCATTATCATTTTGTCACCATGAAGCGCTGAGAGAAAGGTGTTGGATAACTTATACTACAGTCCCGACAGTCCGGCTGCGTATAGTGCATTGTCGGCTCTCTATCGAGCGGCCAATCCCCAGGGGATACAACGAGATTGGCTCAAACAACAAGACACCTATACCTTACATCGAGCTGCCCGTCGCCATTTTCTACGGAACCGGGTCATCGTGGGTGGACTAGATGCCCAATGGCAATCTGATTTGGTCGATATGAGCGCCTTTGCCAAACACAACGATGGGAATCGGTATATCTTGACGTGCATCGATATCCTGTGGAAGTATGCGTGGGTGGTACCCATCCGGACGAAAACGGGGGAGAATCTCACAGCGGCGTTTAAGGACATCTTCAAGACCGGGCGCAAATCCTTGTATTTGCAAACCGACGAAGGCACGGAATTCCTCAACAGACCGTTCCAAGTCTTTCTCAAGAAACAGAAGGTCTTCTTCTTCCATACGTACAACTAGACTAAGGCTTCCGTTGTGGAAAAGTTCACAGGCCGCATGTATAAATATGTCACCTATAAGAATACAAGGCGGTACATCGATGTTCTTCCGAAACTTGTGAGTGGTTACAATCGAGCCTATTCACCGGAGTATATTCCGAGAGACGGAATTACAGCCTGTCGTAAAAACAAAGCAAGAATACTACACGGTGGAGCAGATTTTGAAAACGGGACGTCGACGTGGCAAACTGTTTCGTTTCGTCAAATGGCAAGGCTGGCCCAGTTCCTTCAATTCCTGGGTCGCGGCCAACCAGGTGAAACGACTATAAAACCAGACACCACTACCGTCATCCTTCATTCCACGTTCGACCACGGTGCTATGGACAAACAGCAGCTGCCTCTGAACACAGCGTCTCCCAAAACGCGCAAAGCGCAAGTGGGCTTTGTGGTGATATTGCTAACCCTGCTGAGTGTGTTGCACGGAGGTGTGTTTTACGACGTAGCCTATCTCAGCACTCTACTTAACCAACCTAGAACTCCAGCTGAGTGGCAGTCAAACCAGTCTACAGACCTTCTCTACACCAGTCAACCCCGTGACCGAAACGAGCCCAGTCACCACCACCACACCACGTGTACAAGCCACATTGAGCTCCACACCAAGTATAAGTCCACATCGAGCTCTACACCAAGTACCCCCACTACGTCTCAAAACCCACCGGATTTCATCACTCACAGTGAACGCCCATCGACAACGGCGACCGACGTTGTTGTTGTACACACCACCACCCCAGTTCACTCGTACTAAATTTACAACAGCGGGTTACCACGACAGGTGATACACCTCCAACCATGGACTCTCGGTGGCAACATCCCTTCATTTGCGTCATCGCAGGACCGACGGGCTCCGGCAAAACGTACTTCGTCAGGAAGCCCCTTCAACACACGAGTCGTGTGGTGTTACGGAGAATGGCAGGTAGCGTATGCAGCAATGTCCCACATCACGTTCATGGAAGGCCTACCCAACCTGGCCGATTTGGAACCGGACACCTTGGTGGTTCTGGATGATCTCATGGCGGAGACGGATGCGCGGGTCACCCAACTCTTTACCAAAGGCAGCCATCATCGACGGCTCAGCATCATCTACATTGTGCAGAATCTGTTCAGTAAAAACAAAGAACATCGGCACATCAGCTTAAATGCCCACTACCTGGTGGTCTTCAAAAACCCGAGAGATATCACTCAATTGCTGCACCTGGCGAGACAGATGTACCCCGGCCGCACATCGTTGGAAGCCTTTAAAGATGCGACAACCCCTCAGCACGGGAATATGCTCTTCGACCTCAAGCAGGCCACCCCCGATCACCTTCGACTACGGACCGGAATCTTTCCCGGAGACACCCACCACGTGTACATGCAAAAATAATGTAAACACACCCACAGTGGCTCCCCCAGTGGCTCCCCCAGCTGGGGTGTGTGTTTGATGACGGGGATAATAAAAGAATTAATACAACATCATGGTTGACTTTGTCTCTGAAGTGAAAGAATATTCAGGAGGTAGCCCGCAAAAGGATAAAAGGGCAGAGTTGTGGGTTCTAGCATTAGTTGTACATGATGTCTGCGCGAGTACAGAAGCACGCCCCGACGCTCCGTGTATTGAAGACGGCCCCACTCGAGTTGGTCCGAACCATTGTACGCGGCGCGGACCCTGATCTTGTACGCTGTCTGTGCGAGATCGGGTACAACCTGTTAAAAGGCAACGTACCACTGACTCCGGCTCAGAAGGCGAAGTTGGCCAAGCATAGGACAGATCTGCGAACCTTAGTCCACACAAACAGAAAAAGGTGTTACAGAAAGGCGGCTTTCTCTGGGCCATCTTAGCACCGTTGACCGCTTCCTTGTTGGGTCCAGTATTGGGTGAACTGTTCGGCCGACAATGAACCACACGAAAAAATGGTCCGCGTCGAACCACGGCTCATTCAAAACCTCCAACCTCCGTACCTGTCCCACCTACGGTGAAGACGATAAACACCCTCGATGAAGAGATGCAACAGATCTTACAAAGACCGGGGTTAAGTGACAGTGAGAAAGTACAAGGGTACAATGAGACGCTTCAACGGTACATGACGTTCATGAACCAATACAAAACCCTCTCTACCCCCACGCGACACACCACCGACCTCAGAACCGCTCCAACAGCCGCCATTACCAGAGTACCACCCACAGCCCCACAGTGGGTCGAAGACGAAGTCCTGCATCGTTCAAGAAACAAGCTGGCCTGGTATTACAATGGATGAAACAGAATCCTAACATGACTTGGAATAATACAGGCGAACTACTGGTACAGAATCAGATGGTCCCCGGTACCCACATGACGGATTCTATTGAATGACCTGATGCGACAACGCAGGTCGCACACGGATCTTCGAGGATCGGAGGTCTTCGCTCAAGGCTTGAAAGACATGCATGTACCACAGGAATTGGTAGGGAAATCCCAGCGCTGGGCCTGGATACAGCGTGACCAGTAATCGCCGGTGCACGCACAACGACAGACGCAATTCCCACACACTTGGGAAGCCGGGTGGGAACCGGAGTCACCCCCCAAAACACCACAACGGCGGGCACCTACTTTTTCACCCCTTTTACCACGCCACCCCCTGAAACTACGTTCATCAAGATCTATGACACGTATCAAGTCACCGCGACAAACACGACACCAGGAACAAGCGCCCAAGGCCTGGAACACCTATTAAAACCAACAGCAGCAGCGGAAGTACTTGACCCAGTTACCGCAACCGTTGCATTTACCTGGACGCTGGGAATGTGGGCTCGTGGATATCCAATACCCTTACTCGTGGTACAACGTGCGAGCCGGTGAATTGTGGTACGAAGAGACCTACGAAGGAAAAGAAACCCGACTCACTCTACCCGAAGGCCAATACGATACCCCCAAGGAGTTCATGGGGGGGGGGGGGGCTGACATGACTGTTGCATTATAATGCTCTACTGGAGGTCACGAATACTTCAAAACCCATAAAAACCTTTCCCTTCAAAAATCATGTGGACTTCGATTACAACGCACACAACGACAAGGCACAGATCATCCTCACCGTCAACGTGAGTGTAGTACTGAATCCTATCCTACAGCAAATGCTGGGTCTCGCTCACCCGTCCTACACGGGTCCATCCGAGGACCGTGGCCAGATCCCGATGGATATGAAGTCGGGTATGTACGGACTCTACGCCTACTCGGACGTGGTCGACAACCACATCGTGGGCGATATCGACACACCTCTGTTACGGGTGGTCCCCATTAAGAAGAAGTATGGAGATCAAGTCACCCACAGTTTCACCCACATGCTCTACCTACCCGTACGACAAACCGACATCAACACTATCACGGTGGATATAAGAGATGACACGGGACGACCGGTCGCATTCCAACGAGGGAAAGTGGTGCTGACACTTCATTTCCGACACGCACGTTCTCCTCACTTTGTATAATGAAAGTACCTTACGAGTGCCATGCACGCAGCTATATGGACTATTATGCTCAACAGGCCGGGGGTGGCCTTCCGGTCTTAGCGGCGCACGCATGCAACGAGGACATGGGCTGGGGAACATAGTCGGGAGCATCGTCAAAACGTTCTTACCCTGTGGGGTGAAAGCAATCGGCAAACAAGCGGTACGCAGTGGACTGCAAGTCACCGGTGATGTCTTGGGGGGTACGGCACCCAAAGAAGCACTGAAACGCTGAGCCAAAGATGCGGGAGGCATCTTGGTCGCCAAAGCACAACGCACCGTAGGGAATAAAAGACCTGTACCACATCCACCACGTACCAGTCGACGACCGAGCCAGCGCACATCGAAGACCCAGGATATCTTTTCTTAAACATGTCCTTAATCCACGCTGAGTCCTGCCCCTCCACCAACAGCGAATTTGATTTGTGGACCGTCCCGCCCACACAGACCAGTGCCGAACAAGGATTATGTGTGAAGCAACTCCCGCTCTCCAGCATCAACGAAGCAGGGCCCATCGAGTTCACCATCAGTAATGCGGATACGGCGTATGTGGATTTAGCCCATACGTACTTGTATGTGAAAGCCAAGATCGTCATGGGGATGTCTCCAGAATCATCGACAATGCAACGGTGGGCCCGACGAATCTCTGGCTGCACTCTATGTTTCAACAGGTGGATAGTTTTCTCAGCGACAAACTCATGAGTGATTCGACCAACACGTACCCCTATCGCGCCTACATCGAGACGCTGTTGTCGTATGGACGAGAGGCTAAAAAATCTCAGCTGATAGTCGCTTTATTCTACCAGACGCAGCCGAGCACATGGGCACGATGGACAATGCGGGATATAACAAACGGAAGGCTTTCACCGCGACCGGCGTCTAGGTAGATCTCATGGGTCGACTGCACGCAGACCTTTTCATGCAAGACCGGTACCTCTTGAACAAGATCCCCATCAAAATCCGACTGATACGGGCGCCTCCGACCTTCGCCTTGATGGCCACCGACGTAGAGGGGCATGTAGCTGACTATAAGATCGTCATCCAAGACGCAGTCCTGTATGTCCGAAAAGTGAAACCGAATCCAGCCGTTCAATTGGGACACCTCAAAGCCTTGGAAACAAAACCAGCCCAGTACCCTATCCGACGTGTGCAAACCAAAGTGTTCTCTGTGCCTGCTGGAAATATGAGCGCCAACAATGAAAACCTGTTCTTGGAAGAACTACCCAAGCGATTGATCGTGGCCTGTGTGGAAAAAACCAGTTTCAGCGGAGCCTACCCAGAGAATTCGTTTGAATTTAAACATTTCTGCATCAATTTTGTGGCCCTGCATGTGGACGGACAACAGGTCCAAGCCACGGCCTTAACATCGAACTTTGGGCGCGGGAATTTCATTCGAGCCTACCAGATGCTGTTTACAGCCACCGGTCAAATCAACCAGGACGAAGGGAATATGATCAGTCGGGAGGACTACGCGAACGGATACACGTTGTTCTGTTTCGATCTGACCCCCACCTTAGAGAACGACTATCAGCTGGCCCTCGCCAAGCAAGGCAATTTACGGTTGGAAATCCACTTTGCACGAACTCTCCGGACCACCGTCAATGTGATCTGCTACGCCGAGTTTGACAACATCATTCAAGTGGACAAGGCGCGCAACTTCCTGTGTGGCTTTGCCACCTAACATGGATACAGACCAGATTACCACCGTGATGCGAAACGATCCGTGGACACGGACGGTCTTTCAAGGGGTGTTCGCCCGAGATGTGTTCCCATTAGACCGTGTGTATCCTGCCGCCTACGTCCTCAATACAGACCCTCGTACTCGACCGGGTGAACATTGGGTGGCCGTGTACTTGACAGAACAGCAGGGCGAATACTTTGACCCGTACGGACTTCCACCCCTCCATAGCGATTTAACAGACTTCATGGATCAAGGCACAGAGACGTGTTGTTGGAACAGTCAAACTTTGCAAAGCCTGACCAGTAGCGTGTGCGGACAATATTGTTTGTTTACCTGTACCATCGATGTCGGGGTAGAACCTTATCTACCATCGTACAGATGTTTGACGAGTACCCCAAGGCCGAGGACCGAGATGTAATCGTATATGACTGGGCCGCCGATCATTTCAATGCGCAAGCCCCGTTTCAGTTTTTTTCACCTGGTTGTTCTCACGTTGTTGTTCACTGAATAAAAAATGAGATTTCAATACCCTGTCTTGTGTTTTCTGTGTAAGCATAATGCATGAATGCCCGATGTGGGACATGTGGAGATTCAGTCAAACTGGTATAATGAGTTGAGAAAGTAGCCAATCAGTGGACCTAGGATGGGGCCAAATATAACCAATCAATGTCCAGAAAACAATGCAGGAGCACTGCAGTAAAATAGAGAGCCAATGAAATCAGCCCACAGACCAAGTACATGTTTTGGTCTAGGTTAAGAGCGGGCATTCCAGCACAAACATTTTGACGAAGAGTTACAAGTTACAAGAGCAACAGGTGGAGTGAAAAAATTATGGAGATTCGAGGTGCGGGTAAAGACCAGGAAGATGGCGAGTAGAGACCACCTATAGATTATGTTTATAAGTTCCATGGTCTCATGTATTTTTTCGTGCCAATACGGTTCTGGAAAAACTGAGGTTCTCCACTGGCCATTTAACATGGGCATAGTGCTGGCGATCTTGTCGTGGACCATGTGCATTCCATGGGTGGTTCGGGAGGGCGGATAAAGGCTATCTATTGGCCCAGAGAGGGCGGTACATTGCACCGCGCAGGCGTGCGGCCGGATAACCCGCGCAGGCGTGCGGCCGGGCCGGGAGAAAATCCGGATGTAAGATGAGGTCCCGGATGCTGAAATGCCATGGACAGATTACATATACATGTACATAGCACATGTATAGGCACATAGTACATGTACACGGATATACAAAGAATACATGGACATGCGCAGATTATATGTACATGGATATGCACAAAGTACATGCACATGAACTTTCGCTACTACTCGTACTGATGACGTCACCGATGACGTCACAGATGCTGTGGACATCCCTTCCAATCGAGGTCTACACCCCGAGAGCTACAAAATGACACCTTCCTCGACACATTGGGACCAATAGTGGTCCATCTCTACTCCAAACACACCCCCACTCATCCCCAAAATGACCACTTTACTTACTACACCCAACTGCGCATGCGCAGATTGACGCGACTTGCAATAAGAACACGCCATTCTGACTCTACCCCACAAAAGCTTCACTTTGACACCTTCCACCACCCATTTGGACAATAGTGGTCCATCTCTACCCCAAAACACACCCCACGCAACCCCCCAAAATGCCTGCTTTCTATACTACGGCCAGATTGCGCATGCGCAGAATATTGAAAACGGCCGATGCATTAGTCCAGTCGGATGCTCCTCCACGAGAGCTTCAAAATAAGACCTCATACGACACCATAGGACCACTAGGGGCTCACCTAGACCCCAAAACGTCCACCCAGTATGGGGCTATATACAGATCTCCGTGAACTTTTCGAAAAATTTCACCGCTTAACTTCGAGACCCTCCCATCGTGTTCTACATGGTGAGACATGAAAAACAAGACCAAACAACCCATATCGCAATGAACCTGTGTGAATTTAACAGTATGGACCTATCCCCCTAAGCCAGTATGGGCCTATATACAGACCTCCGTGAACTTTTCGAAAAATTTCACCGCTTAACTTCGAGACCCCTCCCATCGTGTTCTACATGGTGAGACGTGAAAAACAATACCAAACAACCCGCATCACAATGAACATGTGTGAATTTCCCAGTATGGACCTATCCCCCATAGCCAATATAGGCTACTCCCATGATGATGTCAAAGTTACGACAGCTCAACATGTCAAAGTTACCCCAGCTGGTTTGCTATGATTTTGATGATGCATGTCAATGTTACCCAGAGTATCCACCATGGGGTAACATTGACACAGAATTGAATACATGTATAGGCAATTTTGACACAAATGTTAATTCTACAGAATTAGGAGCCATAGTTAGCTTTATTATGCTGGAAATTGTAATCCACACTCTCTCTCTGCATATTCAACATATTCTAATGGTTCAAGTCTAAATTCTAATTCCACGTTGATTATTCGCAGAGTTTTGATTGCACAGACTACATGGAAGTCTTATGGGACATGTTGGTTCAAGTTCATGAATGCATTTCCAGTGCCATGAAAATATTAGACCCAAGAGTAAATATCAATTTTGCGTGTAAATATTGTACATGATGTTTGCATTGAATTTTCATACAATTTGGGGTTTACAGACTAAAATATAGGTTTACCATCAACATTATATGTCAGTGGAAGTTTGTGAACACTTTTCCAGGCCCAAACATGCAGAAAAATATGAATTTGAAGAAGAGAAAAAAAAATTAATTTTACATAACACAGGAATTTGTATGTGGACCACGCCTCCCCCTTTGTTCGGTTATTGATTTGAAGTAATAGGCTATAGTTCGATCGACCGCGAGCCTGATCTGTGTTACAAGACATGTCATAGAAGATGTTCGCATACATTTGAAGTGATTAAAACAGTCCTGGAAACAAGAAATCACTCAAACTACAAACCAGAAAATCAATGTCAACAACAACACTATACGTGGCTTTCTTTCGTGTTTTGATGACGGATTGAGATTGATGTGTGTCATAGGACATGTCAGACAATAGATTCATCGATATTTACAGTAAAATGAAACAGATATTACATAATTCTTCAATTTTGTGGGAAACGTCGAAAACGGGTTTGGCATTCGACATTTGAGAATAGCGGGGAAATTACTTTACCTTCGCTGATCCGCTGAATGAAAACAACCGATTTGTGACTGGTAACCCGTCCTCATTTCCATATATTATATACTGCCGTCTGATAGACCGGAGATGTTCTTAAATGTTGTACAACTTGTCGCTATGTTGATATGGACCTGTATATGATAACTGCTCAAAAAGCGCGCACTCAGTACACAAAGAGAAATTTACTCTGCAGCAGAACATAAAATTGGTTACTATAACCGGCTATCAGATCAGGCCATTTCTCGTGGCAGGGTTGTTTCTGTGAAAAAAAGGATGATGCACATTCGGGGAGAAACAGTTGACATATGTCCGTGAATGCTTTGATTAGAACCAGACTCTATACAGCAAAGACACGTATCATACTCCAAACATTTATTATATATTATTCATGCGTGCGGCCTCGGAAAACCCGCGCGCGGCCGGATAACCCGCGCAGGCGTGCGGGCGGGAGGGCTCTTCCCCGGGGGGAAACCCCCACTGGGGGGGGGGGGGAGGTCAGTACATGTCTAAACATGTACATCCCAGGGTCCATACATACATTCCATGCATTTTTCCCGTGGGACTACTTCCTGTCCGCGGAGGCAGACTGCATCACCAGCGGACCGCATCACCGCGGAGGACTACATCCCCGTGATCCGAATGTCACGTGACCTTTGCCGGAACTATAGTGCACTTGATCTCCACATCACCTCCACAATAACGTCACCTGGTGGATGCAAGAGTTATCTCCCCCGGCAAGAAGCTACTTTAGCCGTCCTTTACATTCTACTTATGCCTTTCAGTAGAATTTAACTTTTCTATCTAGAATTTCCCGAGTTGGTCCGATTTATGAATTATTGGAAAGTAACTTCCTCTTAAAACACGCCTTCTGTGTTATACCTGTGTTCCCTGCGAAATTTAAGTTCTTGAGATGATCAAATATTTCTTTATATTTTGATCCAGGATTCAGAATTCCAATTCCATGTAATGTATCCGAAGCGTTATATAGAAAAAAGTAAGGGTTGCCTAAGTATATTTTCAATAAATTAATAATATTAGGAAGTTTGAAAAAAAACATAGTAAAGTCTGCGAAGAAAATATTTTTCTCCCAAAAATTATTAATAATTAATTTTCATAATATATTGAAACTATACGTAGGCCTCTACCATCAAATATTCTACAGACCAGCCAACTTTGTGTGTGAAAAGTTAAATATTGAAAATGTGAAAGTGATACATGTATTATCAACAACTGGGTGAGAACATCTACCTGGCCTAAAATAGTTATCATATAACCATGATGGTGGTATAATCAACGACAGTAGTAGAGAAACAACATCTTCTCGCCCATCGACCTTTGACATTTGCATATCATTAATTCACGTGATCGGAAGCGACCTTTGACCGTGCGCATGGGCACAACAAAAACGAACACTCCACTGCGCCGGTCAAAGACCGGAAGTGACCACCACAAAGGTCACAGGACAATAGGCGGAAAGATGCCCTTTCTCTGTCTGAACAAGTCTGTACATATCAGGGTGTGTGTATCGGGTACCCTCAGACGGGGTTCCTTATTGTGCACATACATTCATCAGACCATGTTACGCTTGTTAGACCTCTGAGGCAGGACGGGGTGCCCAATAGCTTGGAACTTTCCCACTGACTCGGTGCTGATTGGTGCAGTAGGGGCGCGTCTGCGATTGGTGGGTGTGCAAGCGGAACGAGAGGGCTGAGAGACATGGGAGTTTCACCCAATGAGACTCCTGGACATAGGCATGCACCATAGGCTATTGTTTGAAGGGAATTATGGTTGTGAGTGCGCAACCGGAAGTGGAGCGATCTACCGAGAACGAGAGGGGTGAGAGACATGAAGGTTTCACCCAACGAGACTCCTGGAATCAGGCATGCACCACAGGCTATGGTGGGTGGGGGATTAAGAGTGCTCATGCGCACAACACAAAGTGGGAGGTTTTCACTGAGAACGAGAGGAGTGAGAGACATGGGGTTTTCACTCAACTGGATTCTTCGACCAAGGCATGTGTAGTAGGGTATGGTGGGTAGGGGATTACGGCTGCGCATGCGCAATCGGAAGTGGAACGCTCTATCGAGATCAAGAGAGGTGGGAGACATGTTGCTTTCACCCAACAAAACTCCTGGGCCCAGCCATGCGCCATAAGGAATGGTGGGTAGGGGCTTATGGGTTCGCATGTGCAAAAAGATATCTCAGCCAACACAATCTCCTGTGTATTTATTTTTTTCTAATTTCAACTTTAGCAAGTACAGTGGATTACTCATACCCGCGATGAAGAAAATATCACGGATCTTGAGACTGGCGCCTTGGACCACTCGGTCATCCTGACAAAACTGGCTATAATGATCAAAGTGAGCGAGTGAGTGAGTAAGTGGGATTTAACGTCGTTTTCAACTATACCACGACGGTGCCTACATATGTGTCAGGATACTAGAGTGCCCACAGTTCCTATTATCCTGGACACTGATCAGCCAAGCCAGTATAGCACCCGGTCACCTATTCAAGTATTGACCGGACTCAGCGTTGCTTAACTTCGGTTTTCTGACCGCATGTATAGTAGGCCTACATAATACAGGAGGAGTGACTCCGAAATATCGGCGAAAAGCATTTTGTATATCTACATTTCGAAAAATATTTATTCTTGTCATCGTCAGGAATGGTACCATGGGTACATGACGGTTTCGTGATGGTACCTAGACCATTCGACCATCCTGGGAAACGGTGGTTATCATGGTGAAAATGATCCATAAATAATGGTACATATGTACAATGATTTTACACATGTCGCCTTCTGTACGCTGTGAATGCCATTAACATCCGTCTTAACACTAAGAGAGATAGATCGGTGATACGCGTATACGCATACGGGGAGTAGTACAGTAAGAACAATTTCGTATGGGCACTCGGGATCAGGCGCCTACCTGCACCCCTATACACTAGCTCATATGGATGGGCATGTTCGGGGAGGGGGGGGGGGGCGTATATGAGTTCTCGTTGTGTGTACAAAGTCTTGACCGCTGTTGGTCCGGTAGGCGTGCATGCGCACCCGGTGAGTAGTGGAGCCAGGACAACGCCCCGTAAATATACCAGGGCAAAGTGACAGTGTGTGTCTCAACGATATCGCGAGTCTTAGGCACCGTCCTTTCCCTTACACTCGAAATTGGATTACACGACCTAACTTTCGAAAATACGGCGCCTGTCCTGGAGCAGATGTTTACAGAGGACAAACGGTCATTCGTCGAGTTCGGCTGAACTCGCGTCCTGGCCGATACAGCGTCAGAAGTCCATGAAAGGATCAAGAAAGGACTTCGAAACGGGCGAAAGACATTCACGGATAATATGGGGTTTAGTTTTCGCGTTACTATAACAAGACACATCATATACTAATGACTACCAAGTAGAACCGATTTCTGAGGTCTGTACTCACTCTTCTCACGAAACTACATCACTCAGCACCATAAATTCCGATTATATAAACGAGAACAATAACTTGGTGCAGCATTTGAAATCCGGCCATTAGTGACCTGTGGAGACATTACCGAAAACGACGAACGGTGTCGCGTGAGTGATCCAGATCACCGGTCTCCAGGAACAAATCACCACCCGAGGAGCGAGACTTCACCACTGGCCCCGACGAATGAGGCGTTGACAGAAGAGGATGCATTGTCCCACCATCGTTGCTGTTTTCACCGCCATCGTCCTATATTGGACCTGTACAATTTCCCGTTACTCGACAACATCAGTCTCACCCACTACGCCAATGCCATTTTTTAAGATCAAACATGGCCTTCTGTTTGAGTCTCACCTTCGGCTATTTGTTACGACATAAGGAAACCGGGCAGCTCCGGTACTTTCACCCGCTTAACAATGGGTGCAGTCCAACCGCACAAAGTGGGCCTCTTTTATAAGAACAAAGCCGCCCATTTCCGACAACATAATTCTTCTTCACTGTAATACTTACTGATATCTATAGTACAATCATGTTGGACGTTACCAGTCCTGCAACCGGGCAAATACGAATTGCTGGATGTTCGCGACAACGCATCAACACAGAGTTAAACCTGTTCGAAAGTGAATAATTGGTAGGCCAAAATTCGCACTTTTTAGGGGCGAGAAACTGAGAACTCCTTTGTCAAGAAACCATTTTTTACGTTTTCACTGGATGGTGGGCCGAATGTTCTGTACATTTTTTGTCTGCGGATTCAGAAATGTTGAAGAAAGTTTTATGAAGGATTGCACGTCTTAACTTTTTAACCCCCGCAGCTGTCCATTTAGAAAACTTATACCGGTACTTATGTAATGTTGTTTTCAGCCGCACAAAATTAAGTATGGACTGCACCCATTACGCTCCGGTGTGCCCAGTCCTTCGTCATCACGAATCGTGTAGCACTGGAGACGGCCCTGGACCAACTGAACACCTCTGATCCCATACGATGAGCTCTTCATCAACGCCCCAACACCGAATGGCAGGTGGAGATGACAACTAATGTGGCCATTTTGAGAGATAGAGCACTCTATTAGCGCCCCCGTCAACCTTTGACCTCGGGTTGAAATGCCGGAGTTCCATGTCGGAAAAACGGCCTTTTACAGACTTTTCCATCCTATAAATATGACGGAGAATCACACCGTGCGTCATTCACACATTGACGAGGATGAAGCATCCTGTGCGTACCACTCTACCAGTCTATTTGTCTGACAAGTTAAGTAATGGGGTGAAGCCTGTGGGCATGGTTGGGCTGTCAGAGCAAAACGGGGACTGGCAAAGACTTATTATGGGTAGCTAAGATTCATAGCGTCTCCCTTCCCTCACCGCTATGCCGACGACAAATACATTTCCCTGGTGGTAATTCGAACATCTCCATGGCGCACTTATTATTACCTTTGCGCCCTATTGGACCTTCATTAACTTGAGAAAAAGGGCCGCCATGAATAAAAATACCATAATCGATGTTGTGATCATCATCCCCTGTATACACGGGGTCTATTATGACGGAAATGCCCATCTTCTTGACCCTCGATTTCAGGTGATTTTGAGGCTCCATAGGGATAATTTTAACGTCTAATTAATTTTTGACCGACGAATGGCCATTTAGTCTGCCATTTCTGTATTTTTATTCATGGCGGCCCATTTTCTCAAGTTAATGAAGGTCCAATAGGGCGCAAAGGTAATAATAAGTGCGCCATGGAGATGTTCGAGTTGCCACCAGGGAAATGTATTTGTCGTCGGCATAGCGGTGAGGGAAGGGAGACGCTATGAATCTTAGCTATATTATGGGAGGCTGGGTGGGACCAATAATATGCAAACTCCGGACAAACACGTAACAAAGGTTCCGTCGATACTATATGTTCTCACGTTTATATCAAATGTTCCCATATGGATACCAAAACTCGGAGCCCTAGTCTCTTTTACTAACGGCGGCTAATTCTACCAACCATCACTGAGCTGGTTCATTTCAGATGAAGAAGAGCTCATTTCTTCATTCGTCCGCTGGAGGGCAGTGAGGCTCTCTATACTTTCAAACTGCCCTCTACAAATTATGAGTAATGGGGTGAAACCCGGAGGCTAGGCTGCACCTTAATAGACTGGTCAAACAAATCATAAACAGACCATCTATTTCTTACTCCCAATACTAACAAATATCTTTATTTTCATATCACCTCTCCAGCCATTAAATCCACTTCAAGACACACGATGCAAATTCGTATTCGAGAATTCAATATATTATCAGGTTTATTCATCAAATTTCCAAATTCTGATCAGGATAGCCAGGTTTTATGTTGACATCGAAGGTCCGAGGTCCAGTATCCCTGCAATTCAGGCCAGAAACGTTCGTTTACCAACAGTTTACCAACAGTAGACTCTGCATGTTTCCAAAACTTGATTAGATAATTGTCTTGTAATTATCAACAAGCCATCCTAATTATTTTCGAGATGAAAAGGTAGCGGACCTCAGGGCCTCTCCACTAGAAGATTTAGCGCATCTCAGGACCTCTCCACTAGGAGATTTAGCGGACCTCAGGACCTCTCCACTAGGAGATTTAGCGGACCTCAGGACCTCTCCACTGGGAGATTTAGCGGACCTCAGGACCTCTCCACTAGGAGATTTAGCCGACCTCAGGACCTCTCCACTAGGAAACTTAGCGGACCTCAGGACCTCTCCACTGGGAGATATAGCGGACCTCAGGACCTCTCCACTAGGAGATTTAGCCGGCCTCACGACCTCTCCACTAGGAGACTTAGCGGACCTCAGAACCTCTCCACTAGAAGATTTAGCGGACCTCAGGACCTCTCTACTAGGAGATTTAGCAGACCTCAGGACCTCTCCACTGGAAGATTTAGCGGACCTCAGAACCTGTCCACTAGGAGATTTAGCGGACCTCAGGACCTCTCCACTAGGAGATTTAGCGGACCTCAGGACCTCTCCACTAGGACATCAGGACCTCTTCACTAGGACATTTAGCGGACCCCAGGACCTCTCCATTAGGAGATTTAGCGGACCTCAGGACCCCTCCACAAGGGCATCAGGACCTCTCCACTAGGAGATTTAGCGGACCTCAGGACCTCTCCACTGGAAGATTTAGCGGACCTCAGGACCTCTCAGTAGTAGGGAGCGAGGATATCCAGGTCTGTTTTCCAGGGAGGTAACTCTTGGTCCCCTTTTTCCGCCAGGGGGCGCCACCAGTCCCGTATGACGTCACTTCCGGTGTGGGTGAATGGAGCGTGACCTTGCCTAGCGTGACCTTGCCGTCTGACGTCACTTCCGGTCTGGGTGAATGGGGCGTGACCTGTGAACATGATAGGATATGTACTGACCTGTCTGTGGGGACTCAATGTCGTTCATCTCCGTGTCTTTTCGGTGAGAGGAACATGTACTGGGGTTTTTCCCACAATGTCGTTCCCCTCCGTGTCTCTTCGGTCAGGTCCGTGTCTTTTCGGTGAGGTCCGTGGGAACATGATAGGAGATTGCAACATTGTTGCACGTTCGCTACAATGTTGCGAAGATGTCACGGAGATCACCGAAGAGACACGGAGGTGCCCGAAGAGACACGGAGATCCCCGAAGGGGGCGAGAGGGGTCCCTAGTGTACCGATGGGGTTGTATGAGGTATCAATGTGAAGCATTCGTGAAGGGGCATCTGATGGGGTGTGTGTGGGGTTGAAATATGGTCATTCTGCGCATGCGCGGTAGACCAAGGGTATGGAAATACACGTTTTGGGATCTAGGGGAGCCCCTAATGGACCGATGGGGTCGTATGAGGTATCAGTGTGAAGCCTATGTGAGGGGGCATCCGAGGGGCTGGGTGTGGGGTTGGAATATGGTCATTCTGCGCATGCGCGGTAGACCAAGGGTATGGAATACACGTTTTGGGATCTAGGGGAGCCACTAATGGACCGATGGAGTCGTATGAGGTATCAATGTGAAGCATTCGTGAAGGCGCATCCGACGGGCTGGGTGTGGGGTTGAAATATCGTCATTCTGCGCATGCGCGGTAGACCAAGGGTATGGAAATAGCCGTTTTGGGGTTTAGGGCAGCCACTAATGGACCGATGGGGTCGAGTGAGGTATCCATGTGAAGCCTATGTGAGGGAGCATCCCACTGGGTGGATGTGGGGTCGGAATATCGTCATTCTACGCATGCGCAATAGACAAAGGGTATGAAAATAGACGTTTTGGGATGTAGGTGAGCCACTAATGAGCCGATGGAGTTGAGTGAGGTATCAATGTGAAGCCTAGGTGAGGGGGCATCCGATTGGACTAGTGTCTCGGCCGTTGTCCACATTCTGCGCATACGCAGACAGGGAATTCTGGGAAAAGGGTGTGGAAATAGACGTTTTAGGGCTTAGGTGAGCCCCTAATGATCCTATGGTGTCGTATGAGGTCTTATTTTGAAGCTGTCATGAGGGAGCATCCGCCTGGGCTAGTGTGTCGTTCGTTGTCAATAGTCTGCGCATGCGCAGTCTGGCCGTAGTATAGAAATAGACGTGTTGGGGTTTAGGTGGGCCCCTATTGGGCCGATGGGATCGAGTGAGGTATCCATGTGAAGCAGTCGTGAGGGAGTATCCGACGGGGTTGGTGTGACGTGGAACTGACGTCATTCTGCGCATGCGCAGTAGAGAAAGTGTATGGAAATAGACATTTTGGCGCCGACAGGGGTCACTATGGGTCCGATGGAGTCGTATGAGGTCTTATGTTGAAGCTCTTGTGAAGCAGCATCCGATTGGACTCAGGGTTCGTCCGTGTTCAAGGGTCTGCGCATGCGCAGTCTGGTCGTAGTATAGAAAGCAGGCATGTTGGGGGATGCGTCGGGGTGTGTGTGTGACCCACCACTAGGGGTCCCTGGTTGGGGTCGGGTGGTGGTGTGGGTTCTGCCCACCGACGTCACTTTCGGGTTTCACTAAAACTACCTTCGAACACAGAAGAGTTCCAATGTTCCCCTTAGACGTAGCACCCGGCCCGGCCCGCCCCGCCCCGCCCCGCCCCGGCCGCAGCGCGCGCGGGTTACTCCGGCCGCAGCGCGCGCGCGCGCGCCTTATCCGGCCGCACGCCTGCGCGGGTGAAGTTCGGATTATCCTAGGCCACTGATGGGCTACTTTCTCCACGGTGTTCGAAGCCAGTTTCACCGAATCCCCACATGTCTGTTATAGCTTTCATGCATTATGCTCATAAAGAAAACACACAAGACAGGGTTTTTTTTGGGTGAGATCTCATTTTTTTATTCAGTGAACAACAACAACGTGAGAACAACCACGTGAAAACTGAAGCCCAGAACAGAGGGCTTGTACATTGAAAGAACTGAAGCCCAGAACAGGGGGCTTGTAAACTTAAGCCCAGAACAGAGGGCTTGTACATTGAAAGAACTGAAGCCCAGAACAGGGGGCTTGTAAACTTAAGCCCAGAACAGGGGGGCTTGTACATTGAAAGAACTTAAGCCCAGAACGGGGCTTGTACATTGAAATGATCGGCGGCCCAGTCATATACGAGTACATCGCGGTCCTCGGCCTTGGGGTACTCGTCAAACATCTGTACGATGGTAGATAAGGGTCTTCCCCGGCATCGATGGTACAGGTAAAACAAGCAATATTGTCCGCACACGCTACTGGCCAGGCTTTGCAACGTTTGACTGTTCCAACACCACGTCTCTGTGCCTTGATCCATGAAGTCTGTTAAATCGGGATGGAGGGGTGGCAGGCCGTACGGGTCAAAGTATTCCCCCTGCTGTTCTGTCAAGTACACGCCCACCCAATGTTCACCGGGCCGATCCATCGGGTCCGTGTTGAGAACGTAAGCAGCAGGATACACACGGTCTAATGGGAACACATCTCGGGCGAACACCCCTTGAAAGACCATACCTGACTCTGGGTCATTCTCCAGCACCGTGGTTATCTGGTCTGTATCCATGTTAGGTGGAGAAGTCACACAGGACGTTGCGCGCTTTGACCACTTGAATGATGTTGTCAAACTCGGCGTAGCAGATCACATTGACGGTGCTCCGGAGGGCTCGTGCAAAGTGGATTTCCAACCGTAAATTGCCTTACTTGGCGAGGGCCAGCTGATGGTCGTTCTCTAAGGTGGGGGTCAGATCGAAACAGAACAACGTGTATCCGTTCCCGTAGTCCTCCCGACTGATCATATTCCCTTCGTCCTGGTTGATTTGACCGGTGGCTGTAAACAGGCTCTGATACGCTCGAATGAAATTCGCGCGCCCAAAGTTCGGTGTTAAGGCCGTGGCTGGGACCTGTTGTCCATCCACATGCAGGGCCACAAAATTGATGCCGAAATGTTTAAAGTCAAACGGGTTCTCTGGGTAGGCTCCGCTGAAACTGGTATTTTTCACACAGGCCAGGATCAATCGCTTGGGTAGTTCCCCCAGGAACAGGTTTTCTTTGTTGGCGCTCATATTTTCAGCAGACACAGAGAACACTTTGGTTTGCACACGTCGGATAGGGTACTGGGCTGGTTTTGTTTCCAAGGCTTTGAGGTGTCCCAATTGAACGGCTGGATTCGGTTTCACTTTTCGGACATACAGGACTGCGTCTTGGATGACAATCTTATAGTCAGCTGCATGCCCGTCTACGTTAGTGGCCATCAAGGCGAAGGTCGGAGGCGCCCGTATCAGTCGGATTTTGATGAGGATCTTGTTCAACAGGTACCGGCCTTGCATGAACATGTCTGCGAGCAGTCGACCCATGAGATCCACCGCGACGCCGTTCGCGGTCAAAGCCTTCCGTTTGTTATATCCCACATTGTCGTTCTCTACGCCCATGTGCTGGGCTGTGTCCTGGTAGAATAAAGCGGCTGTCAGTTGAGATTTTTTAGCCTCTCGCCCATGCGACAACAGCGTCTCGATGTAGGCTCGATAGGGGTACGTGTTGGTCGAGTCACTGATGAGTGTGTCGCTGAGAAATATATCCACCTGTTGAAACATCGAATGCAGCCAGAGATTCGTCGGGCCCACCGTTGCTTGGTCAACGATTCTCGAGCCATCTCCATTGACGATGTTGGCTTTCACATACAAGTATGTATGGGCTAAATCCACATAGGCCGTATCCGCATTACTGATGGTGAACTCGATGGGCCCCGTTGCGTTGATGCTGGACAGCGGGAGATGCTCCACCCATAATCCTTGTTCGGCACTGGTCTGTGTGGGCGGGACGGTCCACAAATCAAATTCACTGTTGGTGGAGGGGCAGGACTCTGCGTGGATCAAGGACATGTTTTAAGAAAGGAACATGTACTGGGGAATGAAAAGCGAACGGTTAGAGGGGTGGCTTTATAGTGTACCTGTTGGGTAGGGTTTTATACACCGTGTGAGTCATGGGCACTTGTTATACTCTCTTGCGCCATAAGGTCAATAAGGTTAGAAATGCGCTGTTTTCTACTACGCCCTGTGACGGCCCTTCGTGAAAGTCCGTGATTGTTCGGTAGTGTAATGTTATTTTGTATAGGATTTCATTTAACATGAGATTTCACTAGTCAAAGCTTAAGCACAAAATAAGGATAAATAGGCCAATGAATGCAGCAATGCCCTAAATATTCTCACTTTTATACACCTACATAGAAGTACCCGGATGTAGGCGCGGGCGTAGGCGAAAGCATCCTAGTACCCGGATGTAGGCGCAGCCGTGAGCGAAATTCTAGTGCCCGTCCATTGGTTCTTTTATCGATCGCTCATTGGCTCTTTTTCTCGACCGCTGATTGGTCCAAATGGAACTGCCCATCCTTCCCCGGTTAATTTACAATCCCGTTTTTTGGGTTCAAGCTCTGTATATCGATGCCGCAGCATTGTTGCCGAACCTTGCCGAAAGGGAGACCTTTGACCTCTTGACCTGGATGTGACCTTTGACCTTTTGACCCGACATTCATCCGCGCACTTCCGGTGATGCCGCGCACTTCCGGATAACCCGCGCGCGCGCGCTGCGGCCGGATAACCCGCGCGCGCTGCGGGGCCGGGCCGGGTCCTACGTCTAAGGGGAACATTGGAACTCTTCTGTGTTCGAAGGTAGTTTTAGTGAAACCCGAAAGTGACGTCGGTGCGCAGAACCCACACCACCACCCAACCCCAACCAGGGACCCCTAGTGGTGGGTCACACACACACCCCCACGCATCCCCCAACATGCCTGCTTTCTATACTACGACCAGACTGCGCATGCGCAGACCCTTGAACACGGACGAACCCTGAGTCCAATCGGATGCTGCTTCACAAGAGCTTCAACATAAGACCTCATACGACTCCATCGGACCCATAGTGACCCCTGTCGGCGCCAAAATGTCTATTTCCATACACTTTCTCTACTGCGCATGCGCAGAATGACGTCAGTTCCACGTCACACCCACCCCGTCGGATACTCTCTCACGACTGCTTCACATGGATACCTCACTCGATCCCATCGGCCCAATAGGGGCCCACCTAAACCCCAATACGTCTATTTCTATACTACGGCCAGACTGCGCATGCGCAGACTATTGACAACGAACGACACAGTAACCCAGGCGGATGCTCCCTCATGACAGCTTCAAAATAAGGCCTAACACGACACCATAGGATCATTAGGGGCTCACCTAAACCCTAAAACGTCTATTTCCACACCCTTTTCCCAGAATTTCCTGTCTGCGCATGCGCAGAATGTGGACAACGGTCGAGACACTAGTCCAATCGGATGCCCCCTCACCTAGGCTTCACATTGATACCTCACTCAACTCCATCGGCTCATTAGTGGCTCACCTACATCCCAAAACGTCTATTTTCATACCCTTTGTCTATTGCGCATGCGCAGAATGACGATATTCCGACCCCACATCCACCCAGTGGGATGCCCCCTCACATAGGCTTCACATGGATACCTCACTCGACCCCATCGGTCCATTAGTGGCTGCCCTAAACCCCAAAACGGCTATTTCCATACCCTTGGTCTACCGCGCATGCGCAGAATGACGATATTTCAATCCCACACCCAGCCCGTCGGATGCGCCTTCACGAATGCTTCACATTGATACCTCATACGACTCCATCGGTCCATTAGTGGCTCCCCTAGATCCCATACCCTTGGTCTACCGCGCATGCGCAGAATGACCATATTCCAACCCCACACCCAGCCCCTCGGATGCCCCCTCACATAGGCTTCACATTGATACCTCATACGACCCCATCGGTCCATTAGGGGCTCCCCTAGATCCCAAAACGTGTATTTCCATACCCTTGGTCTACCGCGCATGCGCAAAATGACCATATTTCAACCCCACACACACCCCATCAGATGCCCCTTCACGAATGCTTCACATTGATACCTCATACAACCCCATCGGTACACTAGGGACCCCTCTCGCCCCCTTCGGGGATCTCCGTGTCTCTTCGGGTACCTCCGTGTCTCTTCGGTGATCTCCGTGACATCTTCGCAACATTGTAGCGAACGTGCAACAATGTTGCAATCTCCTATCATGTTCCCACGGACCTCACCGAAAAGACACGGACCTGACCGAAGAGACACGGAGGTGAACGACATTGTGGGAAAAACCCCAGTACATGCTCCTCTCACCGAAAAGACACGGAGATGAACGACATTGAGTCCCCACAGACAGGTCAGTACATATCCTATCATGTTCACAGGTCACGCCCCATTCACCCAGACCGGAAGTGACGTCACACGGCAAGGTCACGCTCCATTCACCCAGACTGGAAGTGACGTCATACGGGACTGGTGGCGCCCCCTGGCAGAAAAAGGGGAACCAAGAGTTACCTCCCTGGAAAACGATACTCGAAATGCTCTTTCCCTACTACTCCTCTCCACTAGGAGATTTAGCGGACCTTAGGGCCTCTCCACTAGGAGATTTAGCGAACCTCAGGACCTATCCACTAGGAGATTTAGCGGACCTCAAGACCTTTCTACTAGGAGATTTAGCGGACCTCAGGACCTCTCCACTAAGGGATTTAGCAAAGTCCCTAACACTAATAATATTGAGGTATGTAATGTCGCGGACTCGGGTGTTCTCCATCCCAACCATAAGCGACAATAATTCAATAAGTTCATTGAATAGACGCATGGTAGAATTCACCAACAACAATAAACCTTCTAGGGAGTATTGACACCACAAAGACAAGATCAATATGGTAGGGCTACATTGACTTGTCCTTTATAGCCTCACACCGCTGAACCGGCGCCCAGCTGGTCCGTGTGTGGAGGTTTGTCAGTTACTTGCCGATGGGCGGTGGTTCTCACCGGGTACTCCGGCTTCCTCCACCAACCAAACTGACTGTCGCCATATGAGTGAAACAACGTTGAGTGTGACATTAAGCCAATCCCCCCCCGCCCTCCCCCTAAATGTGGTCAATATATGGAGCGCTTCTCACAGACATCCATTCTGGTCTCAGTTGAAAGGGGAGGTAAATTCTTTATTCCGACGCTAGAGGGCAGTGAGGCCCTATAGTAGTCGTACAGTTCTAGATGGCGTTTTTCATACCGCTCTCTGGAGCTTTCAACAGCTACGAAATAAATCGTATATTGATATTGGAATCATTGTTACTTCCAATCAGAGAACAGGATTAGACGAGGACATGCATATCCATATAGACTTGTCTGGCTTCCATCACTATGTGTCTGACTATACACCCCAATAAGGTCCACTAAGGCCGGATAGAAAATTCATCATTATGTCATATCAGAAGTCTATAAAAGTCATAGATTTTATGAACTTCTGGTCATATATGGAACGTTTTTCATCAAGCATGATGTCACCACCAAGTTACCCGACCGACACCATGGACGACCATCACTACGTTGCTCGCCCTAGCAAAGCATGGTCGTAGACTAGAGATTCACCACGAACTCGGTCTAGATTGCTGAAATGGATATTTGCGCTTAAGACTTGACTTCCTTCACTTTCGCTTGATGTTCTGTAACCTGGCATAAATAACATTGGCGCACTTTTGTTTACTCGGTGATTTATGTTTTTGACTTGTCAACACCACTCGTACAAAATATCCCACAGTGCGACGTGGTTTTGGTTAGAAGGCCAACATGATCGATATGTGATTATGTCGAACTCTTTCATGTTTCCAATCTATAAACCGTATAGCTTTTTCCAATTATGTTTCAGCCAGACGCTCATGTAGGCCTACGTACAGCTCTCCACTATCCGACGTACCTGCACATCTAACTCTATTTCGATAAAATTTTAGACTCATTCTTAAGTACAATCATCAATATAAATCGATCATCAGAAGTATATCTAGACAAATCTGCGATTTCTCTCATCTGTGTGAACCCTTTACTCATCACACTGGTCATGGGTCGTTTTCTAACAGCTCATACCGTACTATAGATGTGGTATCGCGATGTTATCCATCATAAACAACCACCAACGTATAATCTGAGTACCGGTGGTATACTACCTAAACTCGCCAGGTAAAAGCGATGAAAGTCCAGGCTGCTGTCAACGATATGAGCTTCCTCCAAAATGCAGATCTGCATACTCCGTACCAGCCCTGCTTGCACATATGGGCAGTACAGCTATCACTCCATCCGTCCGTTTGAATAAGAACCAATGAACGGACGGCATTCGAGTGTGATACGCCGCCTTCATGGGATCTCGGTATATTTTGGCGAAGGCCTAGTTTATGCGGAGCAAATGCTGGAGGGCAAACTTGACGGTCCGGGCTGTAGACTTTTATGGGTTTATCAGACGATGTTAGGGCCTGTGTCCTGGGTGTAACTCAAAGGGCCGTTCTCCACATAACCTCAGAAGATTACACACACGGAGACAAATGAAACTTGTAGAATACGACGTGGAATTTATTCCTCTCCAAAGATGGTTACGACGAAGCAGACAAGCTAAGTGACAAAATCTCTAGAATACCGTCTGTATCGATGGTGTAATAAACACACCCACAGAAGTCGTGATGGTACTATGACTAAAGATACAACTTGTTTGTTCCCTTTTATACAATATAGTGCAATTATAAAATAATGCATGCAAAATTGACAATGATTTACAAGGTTATGTTAAGTGCTGCAGTATTCCGTTTGCTGCCCATGCAGTGCTAGTCTGTACAAGGAGCATCATAAGAGTTCAGTATGAATAAACAGCAGCTTGATCGCGGATGAAGTTAAACAAAACAATTGAAGTTAGCGTCAAGTAGGCAGCGTTTGAGACGAAAAACAGGAAGCATGGCACATGATACTAGGGGCTCTATTTCTGGACCAAACACTGTTTACGCTCCCTTCAAATTACTATTATATTGTACTCTGTCTGTGTGATAAACCATATAGAAAATAACAACTTAAAGATAAATCAATTAAATGAATTCTAATAATTGCCAATCTATATGGTTATGCAACATTAATAAAATATGAATATAAATCTCCAAAGTCACATCTCATATTTTACCAAGCGTAAACGACATGGGAAGCGTCTCTTATGTCAAAACGACTATGGAGGCGAACATGTGAATTCAAAACCATCAGAGGAGACGAAATATACAACGCAATGCCTGACGTTTGAGTCTTTCAAATATGGGCGTATTCGGAAAGGTCATCAGGTTACGAAGGCTGTTCGGAAAGCCTATCAATAAACGACTGGTCTTCATCCTTGCTAATTTGTATTCTCTCATGACTCGGCTTTGTCAGACGAACCATGACTCGGCTTTGTCAGACGAACCAAGACTTTGTCAGACGAACCATGACTCGGCTTTGTCAGACGAACCATGACTCGGCTTTGTCAGACGAACCATGACTCGGGATGATGCGATATGAGAAGCTATGACCGATTGACAGTATTATTTCCCGATGAAGAACAGAAGCTAGGATTATATTGTACACGATAGAAACATCGTGACAGTGTGATACTTGAACAATGCTGAACTTAACATTTTGACAGGAGATTAACATGGACAAACTTAATCAGCAAGTGGCAGAAATGCTGTATCTCAATTTCTGGAGACCACACTCGGTCAGGTGGTCTCGCTGAGAATCATTGACCACTTCTCTTAACATATGTGGACTGGAAGCTGACGATTTTTGAAACCTCGTGACGAAATTTATTTTAGACGACGGCTGCCAACTGATAACCGGATCTGACGTTAATATATACGATAATCAACCGAAAGGTTAACCCATTCTCTCATTGTCAGATCTGTAACCTCATATAATCTCCATGATTATTTGCATACGCGAGCGATGGGAAATGTATTCAATAGAAAGATAAGAAAGGTAGACGCGATACGACTGTTTGAAAAGGGCGCAAGTTACGACGCCCTGCTTAGCTTTGGTAACGAATTGCGTTCATTGGTCGACAGCCACGCACTCACAAGCTGCGCATCGCGTTGTTCGGTCCTAATAAATGTGTGTGTATCTGGCAGTAGGAGTCTAATGTCCAGGAGAATGGGTTATACCCGATGACAATATCCGTTCATCGTCATTATCTATATACATTGAACAGACACAGCCCAAGTCGCAGTTCACAGTATGTTTTCCAATATAGGATTGGCTGATTGTGCCTGTTCATGTCAACTCAGCCACGCTTTGATTGTGACTGTTCGTGTCAACTCAGCCACGTTTTGGTTGTGACTGTTAATTTAATATTGGCAAGTTATTTTCAAGCTCTATAGAGCAAATGCTACTAGGTGATAGATGTCAACATATACATCTCGTCCTGAAGCAGAAAGAGAGTTAGTTTATTTCGTCCTTCCCTTCAGCTGAAATATATTTCAGCGATTATCCAATGCACAAAATGGTTTGATAACGTTCCGTAAATGGAAAGCAGCGGGGTTTGGGTTCAAAGCTTGTTCAAATCCTTTGTCATGGTGATGGTTTTTCGGAGTTGACTAAACTATGAATGTTTTATTCGTTTAACCTAAACCGACGCTTAATTAATAAAAACGCTTTGATCTAAAATTACATTAAAATCAAATAAATGCAGACTGTTATGTTGGAAGATTATTTTCTCATTATCTGAAATTCCGTGGATGACACACCCTCACAACTCATTTACATACTTTACACGCGGATTCCGAACTGCTTTACTCGGCAATTCGAATTTGACATTGACCTTCCAATGGAGGGCGCTGTTTTTCAGAAAACGCAATATATTGTCCCTGACTTTGAATGCTAGACGATTTTGTTGGAAATAAACAGAACCATTTCAGCGATACATCATTAACAAGTGTACAATCCCATAAAGTAGAACTATCAGAGCACGAAGAACATGAAGAACGCTGAAGTTTCAAGTGCAAAGCGGTTCTTCATTGTGTTGGACAGACAGGAAAGATTTATCACCTACTTTTATCGTATTATTAATATATCCATATAATCTATTTCATGGCTCCTGGGATATCGGTTCGGATTTTATCAAAGCTTTAAGTAACAGCTCTTCCATTCCCGTGGCACAAGCTGTGGTTTGTCTGGTCTCTGTATGTGGAAATATCGAGCTTGTAAAAATAGAGATATTATAGGATACACAGGAGTCTAACTGGGTTTAGAGATTAAGTGCTACTTAATGACCCGTGATGGTATGTCGCTAGCGACGAGAAATCGGTCTTTTCATAATTTCATTACGTTCCAATAAAGCAATAGGTCGCCATTTTCCGTGAGCATAGATCAAAGACTAATGTTACCTGTACTGCTCCCAAAGGTAAACAGTGGCGATTGAGGACGACAGGGACTGTTTGGCGGGCGCACATTATCCCTGACACATGGTCCTAGAGCCGACCGGGCCTACTGTTGATCTACTCGTTAATCTGGCCCTTTACAATGATGACCGGACCAATAGCTAATGGAGCAGATCGACAATCGAGCGATAAACACAAATTAGTCCGTATTGATGGCACTTAATACACATCGCTTAATGTATGTATTCAAAAAGCTTAATGTCGATCTGAAAACGATGAATATTCTAAACAGTCAGATCGCAGAGAAAGTGATTCCTGGTTTTAATGTGTTGATACTTCCACGATTTTCCTAGATCACGTACAGTTGTCGCTCCCATCCATGATACTTCGTGGGTACGAATTTAAATGCATGAGCATTACTGTTGTCTTTCCATCATTCTTGGAAACTGGCATTTCCTTTGTATAAGAATCTGTCATTTTTTTGGGAAACCGAGATATTGCTTTTTCGATGGTTCGTTGGAAATCCAAATGTATTTTAGCAGACTGAACCCAAAAATATACGTTTAGTATATCAGAAAAAGTGAATTGGATTTAAATCGGTATGCGTATGGTAACAACATTGTTTGTTTTTTTCAAAGATTGAATAAACATATTGTTCCTATACCCGTACCAGATTAAGTTTTTTAGTTTTAATCCAGAAGAATACCTCGAAAAGAACAATATGCTGATCTCGGTTATCGCAAAATAAATATAACCCATAATAAAACTTTTGTTAGAGTGTATGTGGAGTTTGGTACTAACATCTTCATACGGAGACTAATGACTAATACCAATATGGTAGTTCTAATAGAAGGACTTTTATAACTCGGCCAGACAGAAGTTTTCTCTCATCAAAGGTCAAAGAAAATCATATTTAATTATTGTAAGGGGACGAAATTGACGTCTTATTGTAACAGTACTTCTATAATGAAAGTACCTCTTTGTAGATACCTTAAATAGTTGCCCTCTCCTTAAAAACTGCCGATATAATTGCAGACAGAGCTGAGATTGGTTGTCCATCAAACCATCCAAGAAATCTGTAAATGATAGTCCAGTTGATTTGTCAATCATGCAATTATACGAGTGGCATAGGGGCATCAAAAGCACTTCCACCAGACCTACCTTGACCTTGGTCATTGACAAACTGGTCTGTGGTGGACGTCTGATAGAACCAACATGCAAACAGTTAGTACACAACGCACAGAGTAATAACACACCAGACGACGTCTTAGTTAATCGTTCTAGTATATGCATCATGATTGCTCTATGTATCCACATAAAAGGCTAAAAGGTATATTCAATGATACCAGCAAGTCTCAAAACTTCCCAGATGTCTAAGACTCTACGAGAATCTTTGGTCAAGAGGAGAGTCTTTGGTTAAGTGCATGATATCCCAATTACATCTAAATATAAAATTACTCTCCACTGTATGCGTGTGCAATATACGAATGACATTGGAAGAAAGTATCTGCCCGGGGCTTAGTGAAGTTCCATACTGTACATTATAACAGAGAAGATCTCCTACAATTGGTTTGGGAAGGATTCTGACAAATGTCATCCGGACCCTCTCGAAATCACCAACCAGATCTATCTAAAAGTAGCCGTGTGTTGGTCCGTCCGTGTCGCTGGAGAGAGAGGTGTATGGCGATGGCGAAATTGCTTATCACCCTTATTGCTTCGTATCAAATTTTGTAGACAAAACATGTACTTCGTATCCAGTTTTGTTGGGACGACAACTCGCAATAAAAACATCGATGGCTTGACAATTTGTTGCTCAAACAAATTCCGCCTAGTTTTGAAGTGGACAATTATAGTGGTTCAGCTCTCGGTATGTTTAATCTTTCCAATTCTCGGTACCTTCATAACACGCTTCTTATATTTCCACTTCCATCAACAATTACATCTCCTGATTAAAACCGACGGTATACAATGTAGTTTGTAGTTGATGTTAAAAACAACAAACCACTATCTAAAACCGAGAAGAATAAATATACACCAAAAAGGCTGGTGCATCAGAACATTTTTCAAACCTGAATTAAATTCATTCTCTGATTTTTTTTCCGCAATATTCGTGAATGTCCGATTTTGCATTTCTTATTTTGTTGAGCTTTAATTGGCGGTCTACCTGCATCGAAACTATTACCACAGTATAGTGTTTCAACGCACATGTTCTATTATTAATCTAGGCATATTCCAGAGAACGTCAATGCGAATTATGAGCGAATTTGCTCTGGATTAAGTGACACGGGTTGTCTTTAGGAACGTAGCTGTCTACGGGCTTATCGCGTTTGTTGACAATTCCTCGATAAGTTGAGCTTTCAAGCCGAACATCATTTATTGACGTGGCGACGTAAGTTTCAATTGATTCTGGCTCATAGTTGAATATCCATTGCCGTCACTGAATGACCCAGTTTCTCATACCAGTGTTTTGGGGGTTCGGATGTTGAGGCCTAGTACTCTGGTGCCTGGCGTTAAAAAAAGTTTATTTTCAACTGAATTACAACACATATAAGGGAAGTGGGAAGAGGTGCCGACATACTGACAGAGCCACATGACTTCACAGTATAGTCTTCCGGTTAGCCTATTTTAAATCACATACCAAGAATCTAACGATTCGTGATATGTGTTGTATCTCCGGTACGCTTTTATTGTACCTGTGCATGTGGCAACTTTGATGATATGACCACACGGCCCCTGGCACCGGAATAAGAGGTATTAGATACAAACCTAGAGAGCTATGATGGAAATGCTCTGACAACTCGTATGTTGGTAATTGGTGAGCTGTTTCGCTGTGACAACTCGTACACTGGGGATTGGTGAGCTGTATCGTCGTCAGATGAAAATGACGGCATTTAACACAAAAGACTAGTCTGTAAGGCCCGATGTCGACCCAGCATCAACTTCCCACAAATGCCAACATATATCAAAGACCAAAAGGTCTGTACAGGGGGCGGGCCTCGGGGACGAAACGTCCACCGGCAGAATCTCGCCATATACAGGTAAAAATTACAACACATATAAGGGAAGTGGGAAGAGGTGCCGACATACTGACTGCGTCACATGACTTCACAGAATAGTCTTCTGGTAAACCTATTCTAAATCACATACCAAGAATCTAACGATTCGTGATATGTGTTGTATCTCAGGTACGCTTTTATTGTACCTGTTCATGTGGCAACTTGGATGATATGACCACACAGTAGACCTTTCAGCGTCCCAGAAACTGATGCAAATAGAGTTAAATGGAGGCAGGCTAGTGAAGAATCGCCATATAGTCTACCATCGTCAATAATGACGTCTCGTGTGGACTAGACAATATATGAGAGATGACTAGTCGTATCATACCACCGTTGGTAGCGCGCTCAGATTTCACCAGGGCTCCTGTTCGACATCTTGCACTATAAAGGTGTAGCAAGGGCTGTGCACACTCAATACATTTTCCAAAGGAGTTGGTTGAGCGCATGAGAGGGATGCAAAACACTTCTGTGATTAGTCTGAACTTACCCAACAAAAAATGCTGCTACGGTTCGTTCGAGGAATTTATTGCGACGAAATATCATTTTCTAGGTTCTCGAAACGTTTGAAGACAAGTACGCGCCTCATGACAGTAGGTCCAATATTCACATAATTGAGTATTTTAAGGAAATTCAGCCTAAGAAACAGTACCGTAGTCCGTGATCGTCGGGTTTAGCTCCATTGATCGTATCTACGAGACATTGGGTCGTGTAGTGCTCAATTCGGAAGCTGCGATTATGGAAATCAGGGACAATGAATCAGACATTCTGCAACGTTTTACGTCGATCGGTGAGGAAGAAACGCAAAATGAAAGCGATCAGAATATGATCACGGTGAGTCCATCAACTGTAGTTGAAGTAGAAAAGGTATCCGTAGTCACTGTAACAGGATCAATGTGTGCTCGATTCGCATTGACGTTTCTTGAATTTTTACATATAGTAAGGATGGAACAATTGTGATGGAACATTGCCTAAGTTTCGATGAAGATAGACTGTAGATCAAAGCCCCTCCAAATAGGCAATCCAGTAATACTCACGGAAATTTTGTCGATGCAACAAACATTCTGTGGAAGAATGTAGGTATTAGACCTCCTCAATGAGAACATGTATGCATTTAATTTATTAAACGTTATATCTACGATCTCGTTGATTTGCATAACCTCTACAGGTAGGTGATGACGTGAAGGATACATATCCACCTCCACTGGATAGTAATACTCAATACTAATAGAAGGCCTTTTATAACCTGGCCAGACAGAAGTTTTCTCTAATCAAAGGTCAAAGAAAATCATATTTAATTATTGTAAGGGGACGAAATTGACGTCTTATTGTAACAATTCTTCTATAATGCAGGTATCTCTTTGTAGATACTTCAAATAGTTGCAGACATAATTGCAGACAGAGCTGAGATTGCTTGTCCATCAAACCATCCAAGAAATCTGTAAATGATAGTCCAGTTGATTTGACTATCATGCAATTATACGAGTGACAAAGGGGCTTCAAAAGCACTTCCACCAGACCTACATTGACCTTGGTCATTGCCAAACTGGTCTGCGGTGGATGTCTGATGCTAACTGTTGAGTGCAAAAGGCCTTTCGAAGTTTTATGCGAAAATTCGTGTGGACAACGGCGAAGTATTGCATATCGAATATAACGCCTATATTTAAAGAATAATGTATATCAGACAAGCTTTCACATCGACTGTTCATACCAAGAAGATCTTCAGAAGGATTGGGTATAGACGTGATGTACCTAAAATACTTTGAATCCGTCACGTCTGTACTAAAACATATTGGATGAAATTGGTCAAATTCCCCTAACAGTTTTGTATAATACCATGTTTATAGGCCCTACACTCGCGTTTAGCGGAATTTGACACGATACGAAACGTAGCTTCACATATGATGCACACTGCGATCGTACTTTGCGATCGGGCGTTAATTACCAAATACGGAAATTTATTTTATGTGTCTTAGTTCAATTCGACTAGCAAATGCTACTCTGCGAGATATATGTACCGTGTGCCATATGCAATCCCTTCCGAGATGTTACTTTTCAGCAATGAGTAGTTGACATTGTAATCATCTCTAGTGTCGTAGAGTCGTCGACGAGGGAGTAAAATTAGTTCATCTTTATACATATATATATGCATGGGCTAAATATGAAATATGGGTTGTTTCACTCAAATAAGTAGACAAATAAGTATTACGACGTCTCCTTTATATGGATTATATAAAGCATTTGGCGAATGGGAAAGAACGCTTTTAGTATCATCTTATCATCTAATTCGACAATCATGAAATGGAGACATTTGATAGTATAAATTTGTCCAACTTTTTCCTGCAGCAATAGAGTTGTGTGATCTTGTCACAATGTTACTAGTCGAGAATGGTATAGGCCATCCAGGATGGGGTAGTTCACTAGGTCAATATTTACATCGTTTCTCTTGTCGTTGAGTCGACGCGAGAGTATATAGGATCTTTTCATTCTGATGACGATATAGACCAAAATTTGATGTTTCATGTGTACTATCGATGCTTTCGTCCAGATCCCGTGCAGGTGGATAAATACTTCCCTCTGCTTCGCGTATGTAGAAACCACGCAAAGCGAGGTAATCACCTATATAGCGTTTGGTGAATTAGAAGAATTGGGCATGGGAACAGTTTCCTTCTAACAATTTCTGCATACAGGCACATTCAAGAGTGAGATGATTGGTTTCCAAAGCATTTGCTACTTCATTTAAGAAAGTGTTTGGTATTAACCTTGTGATCTAATGCCACTTTCTGAAATTCATATTTTGTGACGGTGAACAAATTCGGCCGAAATTTTTCACAATATAAGAGTCAGATCAGACATTCAGTAGCTAGCCGTCGTCTATGAAGAATTCCCGCGTATAAGAAAACTGATCATCGATATATAGTAATGCATATAAACATGAGTCGTCCTTCAGTTTTACTGTCTAAATAGAAACTATATGTTTATAGAGTTACTTGAATTTCCTATAATTAATATATATGGGTAATTAGGTATCACTGTATACAAGCAGCATGTATTCATTTAATTTATTAAACGTCACATCTACGATCTCTTTGACTTGCATAACCTATACAGGCAGGTGATGACGTGAAGGATATATATCCACCTCCACTGAGTAGTAAAACTCAAGAAGATCCTGAATAGACCTCGCGCGGTGGCATTTGCTAGATGCTGTGGGAACTGTGACGATTTCAATCAACGTCACAAAGCAATCTTGCAAAATTTGCTTTGACACAAGGTTACAGCGCCTTCGCTCCAAGTTTGGTGATTACTGTCACACTCTGGTGACATAACACAAGTTCAACTGACACACAATAAATCTTGTGACTGATTTCGCTTCACCCGAGGCTCAGCGCCGCTTGTACACCGCAAGCGTACAAGATCTTCACTGTGTTCTTATGGAAAGTCAGCAGCAAGGCATGACAGAGATATATTATACTTTACAGTTTTATAAACTTACGTCACCATGAACAAATCACGAACAGTAAGTGGTAACTGTATTATTTAATACCAGAAAATATATGAAAACATATCCTTTGTTCAACTACAACTCCGCGGAATACAATAATATACCGGCCTATACAATCGATACATTGCCAATGAAAAATCAACTGAGCTGGGCGAGAATGAACAAATGCAGCGACACATGTCGCTTCGAGACTACGTGGCGTTCATGTGACTACAGACACCGTCTAGAAATTCATTTGAGTTAAAGAACACTGGTTAAGGATACAGATAAAATCATAATGACTTTTCGATTTCACTGAATTTGTTTCTCTCAGGAAAGTATAGCTTGTGTGCATATGTATTTATTTTTTGCCTGCTCGTGAATACCAGTAACGTTTTTCAATTACCAACGCGGAAATTCTTTAATGGCGACAACTGGCTATTTAATTGGGATCAATTCGAAGCCCGTTCTACACATGATCTGGTGAAGAGTAATGAGACGATTGTGTTCATGGCGATTCGGGAAATATATTTGATTCTTCTTTAAGTTTTCCGAGTGAAATATTGTTCTATCGAACCCAAACGGAACTTTGATAGAATAGGACAGTCCCCATTTGTGTACACTCGCCATCCATAAATAGTGCTGTAATGCTTCTCGTGAGCATTGCAACCTCTTCCCTCTCACCATAACCATTTAATGTACTTATATGGACTTTTCGTCTGAAATAAAAAGCTATTATTATTATTATTATAAGATGGCTTGCGAATCGCGTGACTCCATTATCGCGGAGCGATATCCGGTACTTTACTGGATTCTGTTCGGCCTTCATCCGGCGGAGAACAGACTGGAGAAATTTGATAAATTACAGGTTTTGATACTACTTCGGAAACAGATATTGCCTGGGCTTACAAGAGATGTAGGTATGAATAACTTTCGTATCACCCAAGAGGCGGTGTAGATCTCTAATTTTGAACAAGTAGGGCAGCACATGACGCAAAAATGGCGGGTTACGTTGGGGTTACGTGGGTAGATTTTAGCTGATTGGCTGAGGAAGTCACGTGGTATTGATTTCAGGAAATTCTCTTCTGCAGTTGCCGAAAGTAGGCTAAGAATGGATACATACGATCCCAGGGTCAGTCTTACCGCGTATAGATGACCCAGATGGTTACAGGTTGGGACAGTCCCGAGATGAATCTCTCTAGCGAGAAAAGGCGCGAAACGACGCCATGGCCCATGTGACGTCACGCCGAAGTTATGCAATGAATTTCTTAACATTGGAAATGCTGTATTATTTTAATCACGGAGTATTACAGGCAATGACTTCTGTTTGCAAATGTCTATTTAACTCCGAGACAATAACATCTTCAAAGTTGTTGGATTTTCAGTAATTTGAAAGTCACAATGATAATTTCTTTCCGTCTTTTTGCAGCATAGCCAATGTTAAAGCATTACCCGCTGCCTAACCTTGACCTGACGTCACGTGTGCAATGACGTCGTTTCCCGCCTTTCCTGACTAAAGAGTTGTTTCTCGAGACTGTCTTAAATTATATACGCCACTGGCTTAGGGACATGATAAACCTCTTCTTAACTCGTCTCCGGCAATAATGGAAAACGGTCGGTCCGGTGATTATTGACCCGGGAACGCTGTTTTTTTTTTTTATAGATGTCTGACTTGTCGAACTGTTTAATTACCTATACCTTGCTGAGTTCACCCCGTTGGTTCAAAACAACAGTCAAATATTCCATTGGTGTGATGCATGTCATTACACTGTTATAGTTATTTGTCCACTAAAATCTGGTGAACTGCGAATAAACCGTAATATTTAAATATATATATTGGATAGACTTTTCCATTTCTTCGTCGAATATCACATACAGACTTATTTTTAAGAACACAAATTCCTGAATGTATAGAATTACATGTGCGAAGGTTGATAGATCAGTCGACAACTTCTAATTTATGCATCCATCTAACGTCCTCTGTACCTTCATATTAGTATAACTATATTAACAGGCGTTGTTTACACGTTCCGTTCAAGTCATGTGTGAATCACGAGCATTCTAAATAATATGGATGTTTACTCCGAAGTGAGTTTTCTTTCCATCGAAAATCTACAAAGTTTGATTTTCTTCATGTCATCATATTGATTAAAAAATACGAAGGAGATTTGCAAAAGATGGAATGCTGGTTGATCAAATACTGTCCCGCCCCCCGCTTATTTCAAATGTAACAAAAATATAACAATTCAAATAAAAGTTTTATTTGCATATAAGCAAAAATCCTGGCGTGGTGTAGTTAGGTTTTGGCCGCCATGAGGTGTTGTTTGGAATGCCAAAACGAAATATTAAGCTCGAGTTGTTCAGTAGGCTTAAAGTACATTATCTTGTCGTAATGATATATTGTCTGAGTACTTCTAAGCCACTGGGTCTTGGGTTTTTTAACAGCACTTCAAGTAATGTATTTCGGCAAAATCTCCAAAACCTAACTAAAACGCGCCACGTCCTTTCATTATTAGAAATATCCGTGACTGATTTTTGTTCCAGATGTAATTTTTTTACAAGGGGATATCCGTCCGGTAAATATCTCGAAATAAACGAAATAGGCCAGGGAGCAGTTTTCTAAATCGAGCTATGTCAACATCACGAATGGTCCAGAAAGGGAGATTTATGAGGACATCATGCAAGAAAGATCAAATTCTGGAGAGTTTGGATGGAAACAGAAAATCAGCTTTATCATTATTACAATCAAAGAACGTTTTCCAGCATAAACGTTACTTTGTTAACATTCAGCGATAAAGACGGTTGACGGGAGAAACATCGCCATGCTTGAACATCATCGAAAACTTTAATTGCTATATGCGACGAAATAAATGACTTGTGTTGAGTTTTTGCTTTTCGCATGTATGGATCATCTTTTCATTTTGGACATATCATTCAAATGCATGCGCGTGTATACACATTAACGTATAACCTAGGTACAATTATAAGGCGTAAATTTGTAGCTATTTCAATTATGTTGGCCAGATAACAAATATCTATATGAGAAAACGAAACGAAAAACACGAGATTGGGAGAGGGGTGAACTTATCTGATTTGTCAACGAAAAGGGCAACGGCAATGAAAGTCGCTCAGAATGCACCTCGGGCAATTGAGTTTTGAAGTGTTGCTTCATGTGTTGTTAAGAAATTATTTGTTTTGAGAATTCTGTTTAGTCTTGGTTATGGCTTTTTATACGAATATTTCGCGATCTACAACTAAATCGTGGTGCCACTTCCACATAGGATAATTTCTTAGTAAAATCCACATGATTCGGGTACAGAATTCTACTTTTTTCTGAGTTTTCTGAATCCATGTCCGAAAGAGAATTTCAAAAGAGATGTTTCGTTGTTGAACCGTTTATGACTTGTAAGTAAATGGCTGTACAATTAGTGGGTTCCACATATCTGGATTTCACGACGGCATAGTATCGTATTCCTTAAACTTTATAGATTGAAAATATATATAAATACCACCAAAGAAACATCAAGGGATTTCCCTCGTCAAAAGCCGGTTATTAAGGTCTTTATGCGAATTTTCTGAATTCGAACGAATTTTGGATTTAGGTGGAGATGCGTTTTATATGAAAATGATAAAGGATACGTAATCCTATTGATTGTAAAACAACCTTAGAGATACTAATTCTTAATCCCCCATCAACAGATTGTGAAATATATTTAAAATTGAATTCATGGAAATCGGTCTCTCATTTGGTCATCTGTCCAGCACATGTCGTATTTTTTGGTAGCTTCTCTTCATAGCTGACATAACGTTGTGACAAACACCAGCTGATTTGTATGCAGTGTATTCTAATTTGGACTTTTTAATTTAGAAAGAAATTATTTAATAAAAAAAGATGTGTTTTCACATAGTTGAGAGCTGTGTAATTCTGTAGCTTCTATTCCCAGCAATTTGATAACGGTTTCCATGCCAAAGATGAACGCTTTTCTCCACGTGTCCAACATTGTCTGATCGGGCAACATCTATGACTGTTGAATGCGATGATTTAACAGTTGTTAGCAGATTCTATAGTTATTCAAAGACAATTATTAGCGGATTACGCCTGCATGCGGTAAGAGAACTGCGAGTAACAAAGCCCGCGATCTGCCGATACAATCCAGCTACTCGGGGCAATACTGCTCCTTAATCAACAGCGACCGACCTATCACCGATATGCTTTGTTATGATTACATCGAATATGAAAAATTAAACTGATCCCTGATAGACCAACATTCATTCCGACTTTATGGCATTAATTTGGTGAATACATTAAGATAAATATGATGAATTGAGCTGGAAATTAGATTATATTGCAAGCGGTCGTTATAAATTCAGTTTCATTTTTTTGATTTCATAAATCGTAGATGAATAGACGTGATTTAATGTATGTTTGACAGCAAAATCATCCTCAACAATTATGCAAGCTCACGTTTGGTGTTCGCCTATTAACAATACATCATTACAGACGATTACCTGTGCAAAGGGAAATATAAAAAAGCAGGAACTTCACAAGCATTTACCTTTGTCTCAAAACGTCCAAGCGAGCGAAAATATTTCCTTGGCAACTCCGGCTTAACGGTCGAGTTCAGTCGAGCGACAATGAGGCGTGTTTGACTATTGTCTGTTCGGTCCTGTCTTGGACCATTTTATCAGACACGGTTCAACACCTAGGGCCGATCGCGTCGTATAACTGTCTGACAGCCCATATCGCGCCCGCATAAGTTTACTTATTCCATCTTAATATATCGCCAGAAAGGAATAATTGCATCGCATTCTTTCCGCCCGACCGATCCGATATGAGCAGAAGAACGATTAGGTAGGGTCATGTATGTTCCACTCATATTTCCCATTGTCTTTTCCGTGTTTGTGTGTTCACAGACGGCTCAGTTACCATATAGAATACGCATATTTCTTCTCGTCAAAGATACAAGAATACAGATTAACTACAAATCACATAGCGACAGCTCATAGTTTCTCGACTGATGAAAGAACTTTCTGACCCCTTCTTTAGAAGCTTTAGCAAATCGTCGCGATGGAAAACGCAACAAGCGGAAACCGTTGGCGGATAATTATTTCTTCATTTGCATTTTTAGCGTTATTACTGATATAACTGAATGAAATGCTATTCAATCGCTGAGCAGCTGTTCCACACTATACAAACCATATCTCAGTTAAGATTGGAGTTCCAAGTCGTTACCACATAACATTTCTCGGGCTCAATGACACCACTCCTATGCATAGTACAGTATCTTTCAAAGCAAGCCAGCTATTGTCAAGACATGATAATTAATTTACATTATACATATACGTATGTTTCTTTTAATGCTTTACATGAGGCGAAACCCTTTTTCGAAGTTTTCTGTTTCTCTCAGAGATCTAACTTCCTCAAAAAATGGCCTGTCTCATGGGAACTTTTGGTGAGACAAGTTCTAGGTTCGGACTCGCTGCAAACTAAGTTGCGGTTTGATTGATGTGGAGTTGGTCTTTGTCGAATGTGTTATCCTAACTCACGTGTACATTGCGTCCGAACACACGCGACACAGCCATTGTTGCGTGGTTTCGGTCTGACCAGACGCCGTTCTTCAGTTAGGGAGCTAAACTAAGTGGCACGGGTAATTTTCAAAAGTAACCTTATTCGGGATATTAACATTCTCACACCAAGGCTCGCACGCCCTTTGACACAATTTAAGTAGAATGCAATTTAAGATAAAATGCATGCAATAGGAACTGGCGCTGGCGATACGTTGGCCATTTCAAGACAGGCGCGGACGATGGCTAATTCCCGATATCCCATCAAACAGAGTGGACAAACGCACAGCTTCAACTACCGTCCATCACATGTCGCACGTGCCTGACGCGCGCGCAACATTCAGCAGATCGTCTGCCGACGATATTCGACTTTAAGGTTTAATTTTATTTGGTCACTCTTCCAATATCTTCATTAATAGCTATGAGGTAATACAAAAAGTTGTGGAAGGCGAACGGCTTGGTTATTAAAAGCTGACTCGCCCGCAGCATTGTCCGTCAGGTCAGGGTATGATTAACCCTTATCACACGTGCCCCTTGATTGCTTATTGCCGCAGATTATGCCACTGCCATTTCGGTGGAAGAGAAAAATTTAATCCGCTAATCCTGTCGAATAATGCAACAATTGTACGCCATAAATTCTTCAAAGGCTATGATCAGGCGCCTTGGGGGTCATAATTTTTAGCCTTTGTGGTTTTTCAAATTTATGGACTACTACGGGAGACAAAAAGTGATTTATCGCTGAAAGAGATATGGATTTGAAGATAGCCCACTCACAAGTGAACATCATTACTTCGGTATTCCAGTTAGAACGAACAATCTATAACGACCTCAGCTTGTTTCATAATTCGGGCTATTCTGTTGGGCGCATTGTGCAAGGGTAAGCTGGTGTTACGTGCAAACACTGGACACTATCCCATGTCTCCGTCCCAGAGCATTAGATTAGTTACTTCTCACGCCCTGGTGCCTCTTATGTACAGCACAAAAAGTGAAAAAATCTTAGAATGTTTCCAAGCGTTAAACAAGCAGACAATGTCTCTTGGACGATCTGGCTAATGAGCGAATCTGAGCCTCGCATCCATCCTGAGTTTTACGCTGGACTTCCTGGGAATAAATCAGCGATGATCACGTTGCAAGTAGCTAAAGGCAAACTAAAAGTCATCGGGTCTGTCTTGCATCGTCTCAACTTGATGTTTTCCTGTAACATTCTCCTATCTATGATAGATAAATAATTTGTGATCAATGTGAATGTGTTGATTAGCTCGACTTTGCTTTGACATGAACATTGAGGAAGATATGCGCAGTATACCATGAGAATGATGATATGGTACAGTGCTGATATCAAATAGAAACGATAGAAGAAACACTTCGTTCTGGAACAAACTTTTATGTAAGCAAAATCATTGATTCGATTTTCTGGAACAGTTGTTCTGTGAACGAAACAATTGGCAACATGTCAGCAAACGTATTGGTAGAATAAGGCGTACTCGTTATGTTATATCAATGAAGCGAACCTATTCTTCTATCTGTATGCCAATATATTCAGACCACTTCAACACCGGTTTCTTCTCATTCACCAAACATGAACGATCTTCTTGTTTTGGATGATCCCTATATGTGACGTTCCGAAGGATACTACTCCGACATCTTATTTATTGGTAAACTGAATGTTGAGTCTGCCTCTTACAACATCTCAATCCATGTTGGCTGTTTGCCGAACGTCGGCAAAAATCGGTGGTATTCACTCCATATTATCCCCCGTAAACTTGCGAAGTTGGTCAATATCACCTTTATTCCAATATTAGACTAAATAGTACAACTATGTGTTATGATTTTCGCAGCAGCTTTTCTCAGCGAGTGAAGAATTTCTACAAGCCCGCCATGTCTGCAAACTGCATTCTCCTTGTAAGTGAGTCATCGTTGTAATGGCTTATCTGAAAGGGTATGAGATACATGACAATCATCAGATGTGATATTCAATATTCAACCGTCGTCCATAAAAACATTCCGCGTCAATAATCGAAAACAAGAGTCTAGTCCGTCATTCAATATTCAGCCGTCATCCACAATTTCCGCGCCCATAATCCAAAGACATATTCTCCATCTCCATATAACAACATTAGACTATTATGGTTTTCACATTGTTAATTATATACCTCTCTATATAGTAATATTCACAAAGGTCCCGTCTGTATGGCGTATGCAGTTTCGCCTAGTAACATGTGCTATATTCTGTGAGAAATGTAACAATTTAAAAAAATGTCACAAAATATTATTGCAGATGCTGGTTCGACAAGTATTCGACAACTTATTTCAATGATGTTAAAAGAATACCGGACACCCAACGCGTGAGTTAATCCGTTTCATTTAAATAGAGATTTCATCTGGACCATCGGTCATCTCCAATAAAAGTGGACATATATCAGTCTCATATATCTATAAATTATCCAAAGGAAAAAAGAAGGTAAAACTCGAGCTAGTTAAATGAGAGTAAATCGATTGGAAATGTTTTTTCCCAATGTTTATTCAGCAATCTTAATACCCAGATTACTAATGTCTATTTTTTAAGTGTTTTCCCCATATTTCTGAGGTTACATAATACGTCACTTGATCTACATTAGATGATGCGAACAATATTGCCTCGCTTCGGTGGTTTTTCTCTCCCAACAACATGTAACAGCAGGCACGTCGATGTAGTTCATAGAGGAGTTCCATCGGGAAATAACCACTTCATGTATGCTGATACCTGATATACTGAATAGATGATCAAGGTTTTATCCTGCAGAACGAGTTGATGTACTTTAAGGAAACATATTTATCTTTAAAGTATGCAGATGTTAATCCCGTGAGATTTCTTTTGATACTAAACATACAAGATTCATCACCTTTTTGTGTTAACGGTTTGAGCTGCATTTTGGACGATGAGGGAAACTGAAGTCGAAGAAAAATCCCACGGATAACTACTTAGTTATTGAAACTATGGATTGGAGTAGCGCGACCACCACACTGTTCACCCCGATTACAATGATGGAGGCGGTTCCAATAAGAAATCCAGATCAGAGATCAACCAGGATGAAGGTTATCGAATGTTCTATACGATTGATGCGAGGGCCATCATCATTCGTTCTTGTCCCTTAATTTTACCCAATATTTTCAACAGCCCAGTTATATCCTGTGATGGACCATTTGGTAATATGCAGGAGGTGATATCCTTTTCATACCCGATAGCTTTCACAATGTATCCAGACATCTAACCTATTAACTCTCTAATGTATCAATTTATCGTATGCATGGGGAAATCACAACTTCGAATTCCATATTATCTCCATATACCGTCCAACAGCGAAATAACACATTTCCCCATCATTATTTTCATGTAGCCCATCACTAATTGTAAATCAGACCCTCGAACGTTAGTACTCACTCCACATCTACCATATAGTTACAGCCTGCTTTAGGGTTCCAAGCCAGCATGGCTGAAGCTCTATTATAATTGTTATACTATCATTAATATTCCGCCAGATTTTACGCGTTCCAATATTCCGATATTGCTTGGACAGATGAATTCGGAAATTCATATATTGATTGAGACCTAGGTGTCTTATTAAACTTTTCTCTCCAAATGAAGTCCATTGGGCAAAAGTCCCAGTGGTCCTTTTTTTATTTACGCGAAAACATTCAAGATCTTCTTCAAAGTAATTCAAATTTGGCATTCATACAGTTGCGATCAAATGTGACTGAGGTACAATAAACTACAGAAAACGACATATAGAAATTCACATGGAAAAAAAGAATATTGGTCAGTGATATGGAAAATTCGCTACGTAAATCAATGTGGCCACCATCGACCAACAGCAATTCCCGACGACATACATTATTTTATGGACTGACTCAACGAAAACACGCTACTGATTTTCTTTTTAAATGGCTATCTGAATTCTTGCATTAAGTTAAATTCCCTACCATTCCTTGCTTGGCAATCAGTATGGCATCCATAGCAACCAGAAGGCTATTGGCGATAAAGAAATGGCGAAACATCTTATTATAGGATATTGCATGTGTTTGACGATTCTCAATATGACACTTAGTTTGTACGACGCTTACTCGAGCAACAGAGACGGCGACTATAGCAACTAGATTGCCATTGCATATTCTGTCGGCGATAACAAATTTTCATACATGTCGAGGTATGCCGAAGTTGTGGAGAATATAACGGCAATGCTTGCTTTTCTCTTGGGAGCCGGTTTTGTTATATATATATTGCTAGATTTTAACCTGTTATAATTTTGCGATTGGTATGTTTTCCATTTCTCGTTCCTTTTATTATCAATTTTCATGGTTTGGTGAAGTGAGTATCCCTGCTCTTGTATGTTTCGGTCTATTTCCAAAATTACCATTAACAGAGAATTAAGCTAATTATATCACTCTCCTGTGCGCAATATATATTCGATTTATCCTTTTCATTTGTACTTTATTTTTCAGACCCCCTTCGAATATCTGCATGCTACAGAATACGCTAGAGAAAGCACAGTCCAACGGGTCAACATGATACTTTGATGAAATGCTAATTAATGTTTTTATTGCTATGTAATTGAAAAATAACCTGTACACTTGTAAAAGCTTGGGGCTCGAGATTACAGCGGTTTGTTTATCGGATAATTTGTAATATTTGTTTTCTTTTCGCTGCCTTTCCTTCATCCTATCTGCTACAATACTCCTTGGTGATGATTTAAACGTTGAAGGTAGCTCAAGCAGAAGAAGGCGGTTATTACAGTTAGTTGGGTAGAAATAACAAATCTCAACGTTAACTGGCTGAGGCCCCGTGTCAGCAATCTCTGCAAAACTAACATGGCGTAAGATACGTCAAATCACGCCTCAGTCGGGCATGCAAAAAACTTTATCGTCCGTAAAACGAGATATAGTCCATTACGAGATTAGCTTGATAGCATAACAAATCTCACAGTTCCCTAAATCTCTGCTCATTTTACGAAGACACACTCCTGGACTGGGCTGATAGGCCAAATAAACCAATCAGTTCTGTTCCAAGAGTACTTCAATATGATGGAAGGGAATTTCCTTCGCTTTACGCCAGGTCTTCTTAAGTTTAGGCTCGACAATACTGACGCAAACCCATTTTAGACAGATATCTTTATGGACAAGTTAGCATCGTTTTTTGTTACAACTGTGTCTGTATCAACCAGCTCCAAATATATATAGCATTCGCGAACATTTTCGTCTGTACCATCTTTTTGATGATTATTTTCATCTGTAGCCGTAGACGGGGCAGGATGGCTTTAGTTTTGGCATCAGTCATTCAAAAATAAACTTTAAAACTCTGATGGCCGACTTAATCCATTCGTCAAAACCATCTGGATATTTATTTGTGATGAAGGTACAGCTGCACACAGTCAGTATACGCTTAAAACATTGACAATTTCATGTGGGAAATTCTGTTTTGTCGACTCGACCATTTATACAGGTACTGTATTGATTTAATTACCCTATTGGTGACTGCTGTGGGGATCGATCAACACTGACTCTATATGACAGTCGTCTGCCACACTTTGGCGACAGATTCGGGATCTGTCCAAGGGCGATGCATGCTTTGTGGGCAAATGTCACTTGTACAGCCTATTGATGACGCACGTGTGGGTTACACCTCACAAAATATGTGTTCATCAAGGATATTGGGGTTATCTCGGTGGATTAGGTGTCAAACATTCACACCGCAATGACTTGAATTAAGCGCACTGAACACCACGCTTACAAATGTCTAACAGTTTTGCTGATATACCCAATCAGATGTAGTGATTATCGAGCAAGCGTCAGATCAGATATTCAATATTCAGCCGTCGTCCATAAAAAAATTCTTCTTCAGAATCCGAAGTCCTTTTTCGTATGACAGTCAGCGCCAATTCCAAACTTGCATTAAATACTAATATTTAATACACAAGATGGTTTACACTACCCTGTGTATCGAATCCGATTCGGAATCCGATTCAGAATTTGAGCATCCCACCTCCAAAGCGGATTAAATATAAACAACTTCCACGAACTGCACGGATCTTGTTGATTGACAGCTTGTGAATTTCGAGTTGACGAAATTGAATTGGTCATATGCATCCGCCCACCAGTTTATCAACTGTCGTACGCATACGTCACTCCCTTATCGGTTTCAATCGTCTTCGGATGTCTGGATTGAATCAATTCGAACTGTCAGGGCATCGTAGACCTACGATGGATTTGAGAGAGAGAGAGAGAGAGAGAGAGAGAGAAAGAGAATTAAGGTTTAAGGTAATTAAGGTTCGTTCATCAATATTTCAGCTATATTGTGACGATCAAACAAAATTCTTAGTATTCAAGTTAATAACTTAGTAAGCCAACACATTAAAACATAACACATTAAAACATACACATTAAAACATACACACATTAAAACATACACACATTAAAACTTATGCAACAAACCAATTTCTCTCAAATATCCTAAGATACAGTCTTCATTCACCCGACTAAAATGATCTTCTAAAGTAGCTGCGCGATAAAAAGACACTCTTACAATCTTAAAATCTATACAGTCGATCAGAATATGTTGCACTGTGAGATCTTCGTGGCATGGAATACACCTTGGGACTGGCTCTTTTTTAAGTAAACATTCGTGAGTTTATCGTGTGTGGCCGATTCTACATCGCCTGATCATGGCTTGATCGAAACGTTTCTGGCTGTTCAGATGAGTATAGCCTATACTTTTCTCCTGAAGTTTGTTATTATTCGAGGCATGCAATAAAGATTGAAACAGCTTTCTCACACAAGAGCTGGATCGATGGATTTGATATTCAGGCTAGGGTTATACAAGAGTGAAGCGGTCAACAGTTGTCATTGAGGCCATCAGGACATGATGCTGTTCTTTACATAAAATCCATATCACCGATCGTTATTCTGCACCCAAATGCGTCGATTTCCAGAGTATGTATCTTACATATCAAGTCACATCATGTGCATCATTGATAAGCATGGTTCGTCTGAAAAATTCACACCATGGCATAAAATGGTTCTGTCATAACGAAGAACAGTTGTGTTATTTTTAGGATTTCCGAATCGGATTCTTGATCTCATGACCCCTAAGAATAGGTCCATATTTCTCCGAATGTGTCGCATATTTCGTTCCCTCTATAGCTGAAGAACGTAGTGTTTGTTTTGTCATTGCAGGCAGTGTTCTTTTTTTCTCCCTCGTTGTCCGTTCATTGGCTGTTATTTTAGCCGATCGTTCAAATATTAATTTCTCAGAGCAGTTTTTTAACAAGGCGGGAACGGAGAACTGTACAGACCTGCATTTGGAGGATAGCCGTTCTGGAACAAATATTGAGAAGGAATGGAAACTTATCTACGATATACCACAAAACTGTGTTCTATTCTAAAAATCTGTACCAAAATAATAATACTTGCAGATATCGGTAAAATCCGCCTTGGCTATCCATAAATATTTGCTGGAATGTATCTTTACCGAAACTCCATGCTTGGCTGAAGGTTCTTTCAATGTCCTCTGGATGTTAGTGGAAATTTGAATTGACCAATCCATTGACCAATTGAAGATATTAAATGATATACACTGATACACTGATAAAATTGTACAGGTACATGATCTGAGTTTCTATAAAGTTGTACATGTATGTTGATACATGATCTGAGTTTCTATAAAATTGTACAGGTACATGATCTGAGTTTCTATAAAATTGTACTTGTATGTTGATACACTGACCTGAGTTTCTATAAAATTGTACATGTATGTTGATACACTGATCTGAGTTTCTATAAAATTGTACATGTATGTTGATACATGATCTGAGTTTCTATAAAATTGTACATGTATGTTGATACACTAATCTGAGTTTCTATAAATTTGTACATGTATGTTGATGCATGATCTGATTTTCTATAAAATGGTACATGTGTGTTGATACACTGATCTGAGTTTCTGTAAAATTGTACATGTATGTTGATACACTGATCTGAGTTTCTATAAAATTGTACATGTACGTTGATACTTGATCTGAGTTTCTATAAATTTGTACATGTATGTTGATGCATGATCTGAGTTTCTATAAAATTGTATATGTATGTTGATACATGATCTGAGTTTCAATAAAATTGTACATGTATGTTGATACATTATCTGAATTTCTATAAATTTGTATATGTATGTTGATACATGATCTGAGTTTCTATAAAATTGTACATGTATGTTGATACATGATTTGAGTTTCTATAAATTTGTATATGTATGTTGATACATGATCTGAGTTTCTATAAAATTGTACATGTGTGTTGATACATGATCTGAGTTTGTATAGAATTGTACAGGTATGTTGATACACTGATCTGAGTTTCTATAAAATTGTACATGTACGTTGATACATGATCTGAGTTTCTATAAAATTGTACATGCATGTTGATGCATGATCTGAGTTTCTATAAAATTGTACATGTATGTTGATACATGATTTGAGTTTCTATAAATTTGTACATGTATGTTGTTACATGATCTGAGTTTGTATAGAATTGTACAGGTATGTTGATACATGATCTGAGTTTCTATAAAATTGTACATGTACGTTGATACATGATCTGAGTTTCTATAAAATTGTACATGCATGTTGATGCATGATCTGAGTTTCTATAAAATTGTACATGTATGTTGATACATGATTTGAGTTTCTATAAATTTGTACATGTATGTTGTTACATGATCTGAGTTTGTATAGAATTGTACAGGTATGTTGATACATGATCTGAGTTTCTATAAAATTGTACATGTATGTTGATACATGATCTGCGTTTCTATAAATTTGTATATGTATGTTGATACATGATCTGATTTCTATAAAATTGTACATGTATGTTGATACATGATCTGAGTTTCTATAGGATTTGTTACATGTGTATTTGTTGCATGATCACTGAGTTTGTATAGAATTGTACAGGTATGTTGATACATGATCTGAGTTTCTTTCAAATTGTACATGTATGTTGATGCATGATCTGCGTTTCTATAAATTTGTATATGTATGTTGATACATGCACTACAGATTAAACGATTTCTAGACCTTGTGCATATGACAGACAAATATATGACCATCACTAACTATAGCTACGAACAGGTACCGCTACTTCGACGTGTACAAATGGTAAATTTTAATAACGAATATGTCTGAACACGTAAGCTGCCCCGACGTATGACTCTCAAATCATTCTAAACAGACGCGTGAAAGATCACTCTGCTTCACTGAAAATGTAATTGTCCTAAATCGATTTCAAGGATTCATGTCCCAAATGCCACATCAAATATTAAATGTGTACCCTTAAAATGCAACGGATTTCGTTTGCTTCATATATATGACAAGGTAGATGTAATTGAAATTGTTACCTGTCTAACTCATTCGTTTTGGGACAATACCTTGTCATCGGTATCATCGATAGGTTGGTTTCCATAATTTCTTAATTTCCCAACCTATCTGTGATACCGATGACAAAATAAAGTTTATTTATAAAATAAAAATCATTCATTCAGCCGTCGTCCATTGAAGAATATCCGCCATAATCCAAAGACCTATTCCATATTCCATATAACAGTATTAGCACCAAATTCAAAAGACAATCATAGTATACATAAACATAGGCTTGTTTCCTGCAAGAGAGCGGTCAACAGTTTTCAATGATGCCGGCAAGACATCATGATGTTCCAAAATCAAATCCGTATCGCTGATCAGTATTCTTAATCCATAATATTCGTTGTAAAGTCATCTAAAGAATGATGTATCTCAGTCACGCTTTGATTGTGACTGTTCATATGAGTACCATGAGGATCTTGAAGTACATGGGTTCATACGGCCCCTAGCCCGGGTTAAGCGGAATTAGACACAAGTTACGAAACGTAACGCCATAGATCTTGCACGCTACGTCGTATTTTGCTATCAGCATGCGATATGTATCGCCAAATTTGAGAAACTTTGAGTGGAGGCGCTGGTGTAGCCCTGTTTATAAGTTTCTGCAACAATGTTTTGTGACGTTGATTAAAATCGTCACATTTAACACAGGATCTAGCAAATGCTACTAGGCGAGATATGTATACGCCATATGCAGGTCCCACTGGAATATTACTGTCCAGAAAGGGATAGTTTACGATGTCGAAATTGTAATCATCTCTTTTGTCATAAAGTCGACGAGAGAGAAGGCCCGCTTCATTTTGTAGAGATAGGTCTAAGATTATCTGTAGTTTCCTTCAAATTCAGCGATGGTTGATATATATCCTTCACTGCGTCATTTACATAGCGATTTTCCACAGCGACAAGATCGTCTATATAGCGTTTGGTGAAGGAATGGGCTTTGAGTGGATCGGTTTGTGGAGGCGCCTGCATATAGTCGTATTCATAAGAGAACACATATAGGTCAGCCAACAGGGGTGCACAATTAGTATCCATTGGAATACCTATATGCTGTTGATATATTGTGTTGCCAAATTTCACATAGATATTTTTAATGAGAAATTCAAGCAACTCTATAAACAAAGAAACGATATCTCTTGTATGAATGATATCTCTTGTATGTTGTAGAGCAAAAGAATGCTTTATGGCTTCCGACATTAATATATCTACGATCAGTTTTCTTGAACACTGATGAGGGATTGTAGTATAGAGAGTCGAGAAATCCCATGTGAATACATGTCTGTACGGTACGTGACCTTTGCATCAAGTTCTTCCGTAAGACATTTTGAGTTTTTCAATATCCACATATATTCAACGCCAGAGTTTTCAGAAATAGTGGACCAATACCTTTCCCAAAATGCTTTTACCGCCTGAAGGGCCCTCGTCAACAGGGTTGAAAGAAGCTTGGTGGTGCAGCTTCTAGAACCAGCTATGAATCTAGCTTTGTATGGTGATTTATGCATTTTGGGAATCCAGTATACTTTTGGTATGTCGTTATGATTGGTTGGAAGACAAATACCCCTTTCTCAGAGAAACGTTTTGTGATCGTTAAATAAGTCTTCCAGAGTAAACGCAGTTTGGGAGTAAGTAGACGTATTTGATGATGATATGTTTACACTCAATTCTTTAACCAGAACCTGGTAATAGTAATTACAGAGTAATTAGTGATATAACTGACCAAATCGCAATGAAATAATACGTGTTTGTTTTTGCGAGAAAGTTACCCTATTGATAGCAGCTATTCTCGATATACCTGTGAGGGTGTGAGTCGGCGACACTTGGGGTGTGACGCCATCAGACTGTTGTTCTGCCGCAGGGAAAACAGGATGTTGGCCACACGAAGCACACTTCATTACAAAATGAATATAATGAGCTTTGCCTTTCTCGATTAATTATTTTGTATGCGAATTATTATATTCTTGCAACGCTTAAATAGTTTATTGTATGCTGAAAACTGCTTAAATTGTGATAGCAGTATGTTTCCCAAAGGCATTTACGCGTTCTTGTTTATGTGTTTGCGTTATATACGCCCCTTCATCCATGAAGTTATATAATGTATGACGAGTAATGTATTGTTGTCCCCGTTTTTGCACCGGTTATTTATTGTATTCGATCGAGCATTTGTCAATAATGATTGATAGGTATACATATTGACGCGGACCGCGATCCCGGGTTACTGAGAACAAGCCATTCATCGCTTGCATTATCACTTTAGGCGGTAATCATGAAAAACTAGCGTTTGGCATATGCTCATCAGCTAAATAAAACACTAAAATTACCCAGCTGCTGTCGCATGTTTCACATAGGGCACGCTTGGACTGAACACTTAATAGAGGCGAGAGATGCATATGCTTGCAACTGCTCTTACGTGGATTGCTTGCTGTGCAATAGGACTAGTGTGTAGACTGATGTCTGTCAGTATCTATTGATTCATTATGTGGAAATGGTATACAGACAGTTCCGATTGACGGATCCCATCTCTCTCTTAATGTAGATATCGTGTCAGTCAAACAGACAGCTGATCGATGGTGATAACCCGATGGATTATTAATATATACTTCGCCTGTAATAAACGGAAGAGAGGGTGATACATTCAATTCCCGCGATTACACCCCCACTCCCCCCACACTTTCTCTCATACGTACAGCTTTTTCTCCCTCCACCCTCACCTCTGTCCCCCCTCCCCCTCCCACCCCAACACGCAAGCATATAACCCTCTCTTTCACGCTTATCCATATCTTCGATCATGACCAGCTAAAACCAGATAGTCTTAGAAATAATGCCAGTTTGAAGATTTTCAAAAGTTACTGACAACAGATATCGCAAATACGGGAACATAATATAATAGTCTAGCTCAAATCTTTCTGATAATACAAATTGCTCTTATTGTTATTTAAAGATGAATATTGATCGTATTTTTTATAGTTTTTATATTTGTTATATTTATATGTGCACTCAATGCATTGTTTGTCCGTCAGAGGCTCTTTGGAAACTAGTCATGCACTGAAAGGACTACCCTGGTAAAATAAAATAATGTTGGCTTTGACTGGCTTGGTGTTCATATGAACAGTCACAATCAAAGCGTGATCCAGACACATCATTATCTAGATAACGACTTTACAGCGAAAATGATATGGATTAAGAATACTGAACAGCGATACGAATTTGATATTTTTGGAACAACATGATGTCTTGCCAGCATCATTGAAAACTGTTGACCGCCTCTCTTTTGTAGGAAACTATGTTTATGTATACAATGACTGTTATTTTTTAATGCGGTGCTAATGCTGTTATATGAATTAGGTACATGTATTTGGATAATGGACGCGGAAAGTTTTTAATGGATGACGCCTGAATATTGAATGAAGGACTAGCCGCTTGTATCACAAAACATCGCTTGTCCTCAATATATTCTATTTTCAGTCTTCTGCCTTCATTGACACCGACGAGGAGAGATTGACAAGCAGCTCATTTTGGGGAAATATACAGATTATCGAGAATTGAACCTACAATTGAACTGAAAGATCTTCTGGTAACATTGAAAATTGTTGTATGCTTCTTTTGTAAGAACTATTTGAAGGCAGACGTTGTCTTACAAGAACGACATTTCGATTGTGTACCCGAACACTCATTGCATACGATTATGTACCCGAACACTCATTGCATACAACTTTTCCTAACAAGCATCAGATTCGACGTTCACTGGTCAGACGCGGTCATGAGAATTCTAAAATCCAAATTCGAAAAAAACCGTATCTAAATCACACTGTCAACAACAAATCTATTATTGTTTCGCGTAAGAAACTGTCATCATGACCGACGTTGACATCATTAAAGTAGCTCATAGACGATGCCAGATACAACGTCTCTAAATATGAAAGAATCTTTGAAATAATACATTATATACATGTACATCTTTTGTCAAGAAAAATATAACATCATCGCCTTGTATATAGCACTGTAATATAAATGCACCTTTTATCGTCCAGCTTATATAGACATTTCCAATGAAAATATATAGAATACAATAGTGACAGCCAGGTAATTTACGACGTTTTAAAACCCACTTTTCGGAAAAAGTTTGACATATTTATAAGATAGACTTCAAAGTGAGACGATAAAGGCTCGAGGACTGGAAGGATTCGCGCAAGGACACTGTCGTCTGCTTCTTTCAGTAAATGGCCGCGCTAATGAGGACGAAGAAAGGGATGTTATTTATGCTTGACAAAAGGTCAATCTCATTGGCTATTTATTGGCTTTCTTTGATCTCAATTGGATAATCTCACTAATGACTGTCCCGCACTCAAATGAAGCTAAATGTGTAATTCATACTCATGTCTTTGATTAGGCTGACTTTTATGTCCGTATCTTCACCAGATTTCCCCTTCTTTTTCTCCTGTCTTTTTCTCTTCATTTTTTGTTATCAATAACTATCAAGTAATTTTCCGAAGAGAGCCGACAGAAGAGGCGTTCCATCGGAAGGTTACGGAGGTCATTTTCTGAAGGGGACAAGGATCTCTGCGAATGCCGCAAATGATGATGGTACAGTCCTGTCTTTGGAAACGCTAATAAAATAAAGAAAAGAGGAGATAGGCTTGAGATGACCACGAAAGGGAACTGCCGTGTAAATTGTGGAGGAAAATGTCGGGTTAACAAGAAGGTCGTGGAAGAGTAGACACTCCTGGCAGATTTATATTGCGTCAGATTTCTGTAGTTTACGCATCGCTGATTTCTTTAGTGGTGTTTAATTTGAGATTCCCTGTCCGTCTTTTGTCTGTATATTTATCACGCATCCCTGCACGAACTGTTTAAGTAATTACAATTCCACTGCTAATTATAAAACAAGAGATTTGAAAACCATAACAAGATTCTAACGAACACAAATGAATAAAGACGTAGCCGCATAGTAAATTATCTCCCATTAAAGATGGTTTAATTATTTCAGTAGAGAATTCGTGAAGATTTATGGCGCAAAACATAGAAACTGAACAAATTATTCCTTTACATGCTAGAGAATATTCCTCGACAATACCATCCAAAAGATTATGTCGCTAAATTCATCGGGAAATATTCCCCCCAAAACAGTTTTCGGGGTTATTTTTACTTATAAAATGTCTGCATGAGGCTAATTACACTAAGCTCATTAGAAAGATATTATAAATGTAAGGTTTGGCTAAAACGGTATTATGATGCTCTTGGTGGTAGCAGTTTCACTCTATGCCACAAACAGTGGAAAATAACCGAACCGTTAGTTTGAGCTCTCGGTTATTTGTTTTATTGAGATGTAGGTACAGTTTGCTTTTTTTAGCATTAACTTTGAATTATTTGTTTTCATAAATGTTATGTAAAAATCTTTCCTATGTTGCTGAGCCAAACGCCCCAAATCACACATATATTACACGACAGATCCGGCATTCAATACTCAGCAGTCGTCCACAAAAGAATATCAGCGTCAGTAATCGACAGTTGGCACCAAATATGAATAAAATGAAAAGTAAAATATATCCACAAGATGATTTCCTGCAAGAGAGAAGGCCTAAGTATAAACAAGAAAACATGTTCAACGAAATGAATATCATCTTTACACGAGTTCAAGGGGCGCTAGAGTGTATAATTATTATTGATGTTCAAGGAAACGGGTCATCAATACACTAAATAGTCATCAAATGCGGAAATAAGTAGCCAGCCGTCACCCAAGAATAAGAGTTTTGTCCATAATGTATACACCTTACTCTCAGCACACAATTTAGTTTCCTGCGTGGAAGAAAGAAGCGGTCAACAGTTTTTAATGACAATGACACCATGAAGTTAGTATCGTCAAATCTCTATCATTGGCAAGTATTCTTATGACTAAATGAACTTCGAAGTCCTTTTATAGAGAATGATTTATCTAAAACATGCTTTATCTCTGACTGTTCATAGGAAGATCATGAACGTTCTTCACATGACCCCCTAGCCCTGGGATAAAAGGAATTAGAAACTACAAAGCGTGAGAAACTTGGATTGAAATCGCTTGATAGAATATCCTTGTCCAACTGAAATCGTCACATTTTTCACATATTCTTACAAAATCTACTACGCGGTATATGCAATCTGGAATATAACTACCCAGAAAAGGGTAGTTAAGAATGTCGATATTATAATCGTTTCTCTTGTGGTGAAATCGGTGCGATAGTAAACCCTTTTCGTATTCATATGGTCTAAATATGACGTTCCGTTTGTACCAAAGGTGCTCTCCTTCTATCTAAAGAAGGTGGGTATATATATCATTCACGAAGTAGTTTAGGAATGAAATACCCAATGTCGATGTGGAGAGGAGAAGCATGAGAAGGAAGAGAAGGAGAATACATATTCCAGAGGGATTTGACGGAAGGTACACCAAAGCCTATATACTCGTAGCTCTTATTCGAGTCAGTTTGATTCAGCGGTTATTGGAGAAATTTTAAGTTATCTAAATCCTTCGTTCTTAGTTTTTGAAAATAGCATACTTTGTAGAACCATTTTTTTTTCAACGTCCGATCAAGGTGTCGCATGAATGATGATCTGATGCACCAATCCTACTAGATATGTGTGTGCTGTAGCATGATTCATATAACGATGATTAGTATACATGTCATATATATATAATGCATATATAAAGGCATTCAATTGGATCAAGTGGCCGCCCAATATCCTTTCTGGGTTGGACTGCTGTTGACACCTGTATTGGACAGTTTGAGGAACCTGTACTGGGCGATCTGAAAGGAAAGACAACTCTATTTCGTCTACATTCTTCCGACTGTTATTGCATGCGTTAAATTTTCATGTATAATAACTCGCCCGTGTTGTGTTGAAAATCCGTACTGGACTCGACGCGTGTGGCGTCTCGTCCAATACGGATTTTCAACACAACGTAGACTCGTATAATAAGATCAATATTGGTCTCCACATTGTATAATAACTCCCTAATATTATTGGATATCCGCTAACTGTGATATTAGATTTCCATTTAAGCTTTAGTTTCTATCGTACCAATGGTAGTCCTGTATTTGTTTGTTCCATCGCACGCTAGTTAAACATTCGATAGAGTGATTCACTGGACCTTTCCCAAGAAACTTACTCATCGCAAGGTTCTTATGTGTTTTGTTAATATATGTTTGGTGCTGCATACAACAGTTTAGTGTTAAATGGGCTATGTTTGCTGATTTTTTTTACTGTGTCTACTGGTGTTAGACAGAGTAGAATATTATAAACTTCTTTCTTCTCTATCTATATGCCTAATCTAGACGTATCTCTGTCTGCTGCTAAACGTTGGGTGTATTGATTACATATGCATATGTTGATTGATATACATATGTTGATTCTTACACCTACCATGGTCATGCCATTTCTAACGATCTTTCTTGTTGATTTGTACAAATATGGACCGGAGTCCGAAATAAAATTATTATTGTTATTATTATTATTATTACATACGTGATATGCTGGATCATGATCTGACGAAATGAGCCATAGAGCGCTTTGGTGTCGTTTTTTGCCTTCGAGGTATGAGCCATAGAGCGCTTTGGTGTCGTTTTTTGCCTTCGAGGTATGAGCCATAGAGCGCTTTGGTGTCGTTTTTTGCCTTCGAGGTATGAGCCATAGAGCGCTTTGGTGTCGTTTTTTGCCTTCGAGGTATGAGCCATAGAGCGCTTTGGTGTCGTTTTTTGCCTTCGAGGTAGTTATAGCTGTTATTTTATCAATTTCTCGATTGGTCAAGTGATGTTAGCTGAAATGTCGTATTTCGAAGATATAGATATTTTACAAAAAGATACAAAGGTCACAATTCTGTAGCTCTTTGTCTTTGAGGGACGTACCATATCCGACCTATTTCTCTGGCAGAAAACATAGGAGCACACTGTTGGCCAACCAATATTAGTTTACTTGGAGATAAATTGCGAGCGATGGTTTTCTTGCTAAATATTTTATTTGATTATATACATCGGATGAATATTTGTTTCTAATGAGTTCAACAATAGCATTACCTAGAGCAATCGACGGATCTGTTGGAGCCCAAACACAGCTTCCTGAAAAGTTCGAGTTTAGTGCAGTCATTTTAAATCCCACCAAGGAGTCCTGTGTCATTAATAAATCCTTTACTAAGAGGAAGTAAACGACACATATGCGAATATTACTTAACGTCGTCAATTTTTCCCACCTCTTGCATATGGCTCCAGTTTATTACCTGTATATGGTAGGATTCTGCTGGTGGACTGTTAGTCCCCGATGCCCGCCTTCTGTACATGTCACTCGACAAATACATGTAGGTTTATTGTTTCGGTGGAAAATTTAAGCCGTACGACGTCGGACATTACAGGTTAGTTTTTTTTAGGTTTCTTGCATTTACCAGGTTACCCCATGTTAAGGCGTTTACTCCACCAGACGTCCATGATGCTCATCCATTAACATCAGATGAGTTGTTTGAGCTGATCTGTCATCACATCTTCCGAGCTAGCGTATCTAATTCCGCTTAAGCCGGTGCTAGGGGCCGTGTGAATACTTCACAGTCTCCACATGAACATCTGCAATAAAAAGCGCGGCTGAGATACTTAGGCTACGTCCGAGAATCCACTGTCTGAATGTTAGGTGTCGCCTTTCCTGTAGAGTCATATGGTTGCTTTTTAGTTGCTGTTTAGTCACCAGACGTCGTCAATTTTTCCCACCTCTTGCATATCGCTCCAGTTTAATATATGTGGATACTGGTAACTCAAAATATCTTATAGTAATATTTCTTAATACATACATACTTGAGATTCATCTACTACTTCTGGTAGCGAACTGGTCCGGTTGACCTGTTCATGTCAGTAGAAGACCTGAAATTTCGTCAAACCCTGTGGCGAAATGGGTATAGGCAGTCAGTACAGCGATCGGCATTCTAAGTGTAGGTTCGAACCTCGTCAGTACCACTTCCAAAAAAGTTTCTTCTCTGTAAATTTGCTCAGCTTCAGCATGCATTTCAGTGTTACCAGATTAAATTTGTATAATATTTTTTTCATTAGAAAAATATGTGAATAATACCATATTTAACTATTTTTTTATCATTAACAAATCCAATTTATTTCTTTCGCTTGGAACAATTGTATTCGGTATCATAAGTATATCCACCAACAATTTATCTTCTCCATTTATACGCTATCTCTAATTCGTTGGGTAATATAGAATGCGAAAAATTGTATGAAAAAAATTGGACAAAATAAGATTATATCTTGCTGAATCCTGACGAAAACGCAAATGTGCAAGTCGAATTTACTTTGCTTGATAACGCCGATCGAATTTCCCGTGGAAGGTCGTCCAACTCCAAATATCCAAGAAAGACTTGGTGTATTATCATTTTTTTTTACTTCTGTTGGGAAATATATCTCAGTGTCTCAAGACAGTGGTAACTAAATGCCAATGTGTTCTGGACACTGGCTGCATCGAACCCACGTTTCTGTCACATGAGCCTGACATAATGATGTTCTCCTCGATCGTCAAATGAATTATCAAGTCATATTTCAGAGTACAATATTTACTATGGAACATTTATAGCCTACCAAAAATGCACTGTTTTCAGTTAACCTCCGAAAAGGTGACAAAACTGGTATGACAAGGCTATATAATCAAGTGCTTTCGTTCCATCTTCATCAAATCTAATGACTAATATGACACACTGATCGTGTGACAATGATACATCTACTTGCCCGGGGCTCCACGATAAAACATCCGTGATAACTCTGTGGTAATGTTGAGCAATGCTTACCGCTTCTGTCTTGCAAGAACCTACCTTGTGAAGTATTTAAATTTAGAATGTTGGATTAGACGTCTGTACTATCAGTTATCAGCTCTGGTACTAAGTAAAATTGTTACCGATGTATGACTGAAGTAACGACGGTAATCTTTTCGAATTAAGTACAAGTTTGCGACCAAATTGTGGTCTGTTGACGATTCCTCTGTATGCAGTGTTTCCATCTCGAACGTTCCTCGCTGGTGCAAAACGTCATCATATGCTTGTCTCAAGCTTCTGTAACCCAGAAATCCAGATATTGTCTCATTTTTTAGAAACTTGTTCGTGTAAAACGCCAGACATATTTGACAGACGAGAGAAGAAATAAATAAAAACGACTGATTGCTCTTATGAGTCATACTGTTTTCGTGAAACAACAGATCCCCATATCATATCTTTTATATTGTAAGAGACATTTATCTTGTAAGTGACATCTTCAATAGCGTTCGATGGTTACCTTGTTACATAATTAATTGATCATATACATCGGACGAATATGGAGTCTGGCAATAACATTTTCCTGAGCAATCCGAGTATCTATTGGAGTCCAGACGAAGCTTCCTCACAAGAGATACCGCTTTACTAGGGTTATTTCAAGTTCCACCAACGAGTCCTTTGCCAACAACAACTCCTGAAGTAACTACACAACAGATGAACTGATGCCTTCGACAAGGTCTGATTTCACAAAGCGAATGTTTCGAACTAAGACGTTCAACAAGGCCCCAAATATTTTGGTCAGCTTTTTCCGAATGCATTATTATTTTTATTGTTCGTACGTTTGTCATGTTAGTTACAAGCGTCTGGTCCGTCATTCATAAATCAGCCGTCGTCCATTAAACAATATCCTCGTCCATAATCCAAAGACCTATTCCATATTGTGTTACACACCACAAAATATATTAATTTCAAACCTCGAAAGGTTTACATCGATCTAATATTTCATCAAATGTAGTGATGAATATTACACACTAATGGCACAATTTCCTATCGTTTGACAGAGATGCATCTACTTGTCCGGGGATCCAGGATAGAAACTCCATGATACATCATATGTCACTTGCTGGTGTCAAACGCCAGGATATTCTTGTACGAGGGTCTTTAAACAAAAACACAAATTGTCTCATTCTCTCAGACACCTGTTACTGTAAATCACCAGGGTAATTTGAGAGAACAACACGAAAAAGAAACGGATAAAAACGTTTGGTGTGTTGCTTTTATGAGTCATACCTTTTCGTATAACAGTACATCGTCATATCTTATCTCTTGCGTCATCAGAGAAATTTAACTTGCTCCCAGTTCGTTCACCAATGGAGATCAAGAGCTTTAGATGTATGCTTGCTGAACCTTTTATGTGATCATATACAACGGAAGAATTTTTGTATCTAATGAGTTCGGCAATTACACTTCCGGACAAAGCGTTCTGAAAAGTTGTAGGATATTTAGTCATTTCACCATCGCGTCCCGTCTCAACAGCTGCTGAAGTAACAGCACCACAGAATGTGAACGAGTTACGCGAAGGCATTACTTATTTAATTTTCCATGCGTTTCGTAATACTGCAAAGTACATGTGAATACTGAAAACTCGAACGATATGCAGCGATCTCATTTTAATGTTTCTTAATATATTTATACTGGGATTAATCTATTCCTCATACAACGATTTCCACCAACAAATTATAGCTCAACTTGAATTTTTTTTATCAATATCCACGACTAATATCAATGCAAAGACTATAGGTCTACGAAGAACTGTATTTGAACTTTTCTATGGCAACAAAATACTATACGACAAGGGTGAAAGGAAAGAATGTCCCAGGTAACAAAGTCCCTTCTCATAGGTTTCTCTTCAGGAAAATATTTCCTACCCGAGTTGCAAGCCAGGAAGAAATGTATTAAGCTGGGTTAAAAGATACGAGCAGGGCATTCTTTCATATCGGACATTCCTTCCTTTAACACAGGGAGCAATTGAAAATCACTCTTAGCCGACGAATATTAGTTTATTGGAGAACCTTTTGTTATTCGGTAATATGAATAAAACACAACACGACATAGAAAACGAAGATTATAATTAACAGTCGCTGTTAACAAACAACACCATGTAGAGGAAGGCATACAACTTTAGATGTTTAGTGTTTTGTTTTCATGAGCAATACTGTCATGATCCCTTTAACTGATCATATAAATCTGGTGAACTTTTGTATTTAAGGATGTATTTTTCATATCCAAAAGTCATGAGCAGGAGCTTAATGCGGAATAACACATTCAGTATGGAAATGTTTCCACCCACATTTGTTTGCTCGACTCTCTTTATTACTATTTCTCGCCAGGACATTATTGTAACGCCTTAGTGTCTCGATAACGTCACGGTCTTCAAAAAAAAAATGATCATCAATACATTAATGGCAAAAGCAATAAACAAGCGTCAGATCCGCCATTAAGTAGAAGTTGTCATCTGTTAACCCTACCAGGCCTAGGGGACATTCTGGCCCCCTTAAAAAACGTTCTAACCTATCTTCGGAACGACAAAAGCCAGAGAGCTGACACTCCGTGAGTTTATAGTTTATCACATTGGAGTCATGTTGAATAACCCCCGAGCAGAGAATCTTGGGTAAATTCAAAATGACGACCATGTGATGCACCAGAAAAGTGATGTTTTCGTCATTTCTCTTCAAAATTCCTACTTTCTGTGTGGAAAAGTGGGGAAAAGCCATTTTATTTCACATCAGATTATTATTTACTAATTTATCATGCAGTTTTTGCGAAGAAAAGGCATAAATACAAAAATCGAAAAATCCGAAAGTGATTTTATCATAGCGATCATCTTGGATTTGTTCCACTTTCTAATAGAGCTTGATCCAAGGGTATATTGTGCTAAATTTCAGCTCCCTAGCTCAAGCGGTGAGAAAAATGTTTAGGATGGCCCAAATGCCCCCCCCCCCCCCCCGCGACCTGAACATGTCCCAATTCGTCCAGGTTAGATAGGGTTAACGCGTCCATAATCGCCAGGCCTTCCACTTAAAACTTTACCACTAGCATCATGGCACGTATAAACTATCAATACGAATGAACATAAGCTAGTATACCCTGCAAAAGGGACACGGTCAACAATTTTCATTGATTCCGGCCATTTGATCGTCAAATGAATTATCAAATCAGGTTTTGGGGAATAATGTATACGCATGCATATAGCGCCAGAAAAGGTCAGACTAATGGTGCGATAAGGTTATCCACTCACGGACCTCCACTCACGGAATCCTCCTCATATCTGACGATGAATATCAAACACTGATTCACAATTTCGTATCGTATGTCTGAGATACATTATGATCGGCTTGTCCAGGATGAGAGGACAGAAAATCCATGATAACTCCATGTTTACATCTGTTTAAAACTATAAAGCGGATAGTGTTATTTGAAAGTGTTCCCTTTATTTAAATAAGTCAGCAAATTATTAAAAATGAAAATGATACTACTACCTTCACAGTTTTCCAAAATATTGTTTCGAAATTCGACCCAGACTATCGGTGATTTTCTCACGTCTCATTATATAAAGAGATTAGTCGAAGCAATGATGTCGTCTTTAACCTGTGGTGATTGAGAAGGCACGTATTTTGGAGCTATTATGTTCGATGTCGACCAACAAAATGTACGAATGTCATCCATAATGGTTGACTTATCGTTAAAATTTCAAAACATTTGACAGGTCAAGACAGTTGGTTTATTTTATTTTGAGTTGTCGAATGCCGAAATTAATTTCTGTTGGCTGAGGCTTGGTTTTTCATCTGATATCTAAATTATGTACGATTTAATATGCTCTGTCATCAGTCTATGCCAAATCCTCGAAACGTCAAGATGTATTTAACGTCAAGGTGTGTTTAACGTCCAAGTGTGTTTTCCAGGAATGAAGGAACGATGGTAATCTTATTAAAATAAAAAAATGCGTTCAAAATGTGGTCCATGGGCTGTTCCTCGGTATGCTGGGATAGAGCATCGCTTGTTGGCGTAAAATCCTAAGGTATATTGTCACCAGGTCTTGTAACAAAAAATAAGATATTGTCTCATTCTGTCAGAAAAGCACACAGTTCCCAATTGCTTTAGCTCCACAGTGTAAATAGGTGTTCTTTTGGGGACGCATCAGAAGACCTATGTGATTGGGTTTTGATTGGAAACTTGGTATTTCAGCAGAAATGGTACTAGTATACAGAAGACATGCAATTAAGCCGATGCTAACCCGAATTCGTCACTGATGACAATATCTTAATGGTATTAAGGACAGTGCTTTGAAGAAGTTGTTGATGTATAAAGCTCAAATCTTTGCCCAAAATGCGGTAGGAGGATTAATGTTTGAGGTCTTGCTCAATGGAGGTGTAGTAGCCATGATATATACAAGATATATGGCGAGATGATTGACACCACATGTGATGTCTACATGAACAGCAACAATAAAAGCCTGGATCATTTCTGGTCCAGTCCTGGTGTTGTTTAGATATGCACGCAGAATATTGGCCTCTGCGGTCATATAACTTCATGTCAGTACGCCGAAATCTTTTCAATCACATAGATATGTTGCATTTAATTTAATGCAATACAGCTGTATAGTTAATTCGTGTTTATCTTAGAAACAAAATCCACATAAGGTGCGTTCTAGAAATTTAGACGGAACATCATTATTTGCATTCGGACAGCGTTCGGGACAAGTAGGCTAGTTGAATAATAAAGATAAACTCCATGTAAGATTTGTGGTATGTGATGGTCAATAGTCAATAGGAAGCGGTATTTCTGGGAAAAGGAACAATGGCCCCATTCTATTGCGGACAATCCTTGCAGCAAGCATACCATGTTACTTCAACAAGTGACGTACGAAGGGAGAACGCAAAAAAACAAGGAACATTGAATGTGCCATTGAATAATATGTGATCAAACACAATTTCGAGAAGATTATTATCATCGTCATCACTTTTTTTTTCGAGAAAATTGCGTTCTATTCACATCGACGTTCCTAGGATTTGGCACAGATTAATGCAAAAACAGATAATCATGCGAAGATTCACGACCTGTCAAAAAATCACCCAAGAATTGTTCCAATTCGAAAGGACTGCGTTTGGTGTCGTAGTTTGAAAACTTGGACGATGCACCAACCATTACAATCTGGCGCACTTATATCCTTCGCTATATCATTGGCAGTACGTGCTATTCAAAGCAAACCCGTGAAAATCGGGAAAGAAATGCGAATGTCTAATGGGGAAGGTGTGCCATTTTGCGAAATCTGATATTGATTGACGGTAGACACTTTGTTATATCCGGCATTCGCAAGGACATCGTTGTCGAGCCAAACATTAACAGATCAATAATCTAAATAACCTTTTATTAATTTTTGTTAACTTAACTGAGAAACTTCAATAGTGAATATTAATGTATGTTAAGGTAACTTTTTCAT
>JAVTVY010018811.1:0-74439 GCA_036873755.1 Hanleya hanleyi | reverse complement strand
GACCATCCGTGGTCCGAATTGGGTCGTAGAGGGTGTCATATTGAGGCAATCGTGAGGGAGGTAGTATTCAACTGGACTGGTGAGTAGTGGAGGTATCGTAAATCTGTGCATGGGAAGACAAAGAATAATATAGAAAGTCATTAGTGGGCATTTTTTTGTAGAGATGGACCATCCTTGGGCCGAATGGGTCGTGTGGGGTATCATATTGAATCACTCCTGGGGGAGCTTCCGGTTGGACTGGTGTGTTGTGGAAATTCTGTTCATCTGCGCATGCGCAGACACAGAATAGTGGGAAAGGGCATTTAAATTGACGTTTCGGGGTAGAGATGTACCTTCCATGGTCCAAATGGGTCGTATTGGGCGGCATGTTGTAGCACTCGTGGGGGAGAATCCGACTGGACTGGTCTGTCGTGGGATTAAAGTCAATCTACGCATGTGTAATGACAAATCTGCATTTGAATGGGTGTTTTTGGGTAGAGATGAACCATCCGTGGGCCAAATAGGCCGTGTGGGATGTCATATCGAAACGAGCCCGACTTAGCTAGTGTGTAGTAGAATTGCCATCAATCGGCGCATGCGCAGTCGGGCAGTACTAAACAAGGAGCATTTAAATGGACGTTTTGAGGTAGAGATGGACCATTCGTAGTCAAAATGGGGCGTGGGTTGTATCTTATTCAAGTTCTTATCGAGTAGAGCCAGGCTGATGATGATACGCGCATGCGCACTGAGTAGTAGAGAAACGGGAGTTTCGGAGGTGCTGACTATGCCCCATGCACTTCAAGGTTATATGCAGCAATACATGCAGCGAGAGAAGGGGAATCCACTCGCAAAGCTTTATTGCCTATTTGAACGCCTTAACGCCTATCATAATGCCTTAGCGCCCTATCTTAATGCCTTAAAGCCCGTCCCAATGCCTTGACGCCACAGATGAGAGAAAGAAAGACCAACACGTTCACAAGTTTTCATAATAGTTTAGGGTATTCAGCACACAAACGGAGAAAGTTAACAATTCCATCTCCATCCTCCACTATTAAAACAAGTCTTGGGCATTAAATCTACGTTTGTGCTGGATTTCAAAACGCAAGTTTATTGTATTAAACATAAAACGACTGAATCTGTCGGGAATTGAAAGTAACACCAAGTACTACACTTCCGGTTGGGCACGCGCATCTACTCACAATGCCATCTTACACTTGGCTGTGTCCAGGGGTCTCCGTTGATGAATCCCAGTTGTCTATAACCCCTGTTGTAATCGGTAGCGAGTTCCACTTCTAGTTAACCGAGAGTGCGCTACTATACAAGACTGGGTTCAGGTGTCTCCTTTGGTTAAATTCCGGTGTCCCTAATCCCTGTCGTTTCCGGTAGGGAGTCCCACTTCCGGTTGTGCATAAGTAGTCTGCGCACAATGTCCTATTAAACGTGGTTAGTTTTTGAGACATCTTTTGGTAAAATTCCGCAGTCTCTAAGCCATGTTGTTCTCAGTAGGGAGATGCACTTCTGGGTGCCGTACACAGTCGACCCAAAATGCCCTATTGTTTCTAACCCCTGTTGTTCTCGGTAGAGACTTTAACTTCCAGTTAAGCATGCGCGATCGATCCACAATGCATTATTGCACATGGCTGGTTCCCAGCGTCTCCTTGGGTGAAACACCGGTTTCCCTGATCTGGTCATTCTCCGTATAGAGATCTGGTTGTGTATGCGCAGTCAACCCTCATTGTCCTGTTGCGCATGCATGGTTCCATGAGTATCCCTTGGTGAAATCCCGGAGTCTCAAATTCATGTCCTTCTCGACAGAGTTGCGCATGTACCGTCCAGTCACAATGTTCTCTTGCCTATGCCTACTGGATCCAGGTGTATCATGTGATGAAAATCCGATGTCTCTAACCACTGTGGTTTTCCGTAGAGAATTTCACTTCCAGTGGCCCATGCGCAGTCGAATCATAATGAAATGCCTTATTAATCTTTATTGCTTCCAATGGGACCCTTTCCTGAAATCTCGGTGTCTGTAACCGTAATTGGACATTGCCATACTTCACTGTTAGCTTATTGAACTTATTCAGCATTATTACGGGTTGTTTACCAACGGTTTAGCGGTGACAAACTCTGACGGCAGGAGAATGGATTAGTATTGCTTGCATAATATCTTTTCTCTCCTCTGTTTCGGTCTGATTATTCTAATATGGTATCTCATACTAAAACACAATGCCCAAAGATAATGCAAATTTCATTCACGTTAGAACTGAGTTGACTGGGTCATCATACGGGTCAATCTAGGTACCGAGATTGTATATTTAGGGAAATATTCCGTACTATTTTATCTGAGTTTACTGAGAGTGCATACGGATTAAAACTATTCCGTGACGTAATCACCAGATTTCGTGACAGAAACACCGGTGTAAATTTTAAATATTCTCGATGAAAAGGTTTTATAAAAACATTATACACGCTTAAAACTAAAGTGTCGAAACTTACTCGTAAAGTGTTGAAAAAGCACTTTAAGTGTGTCCACAGGGACTGCTCTTTAAGTGTTGTCCCTGTGGACACACTTAAAGGGTTATTTCATTTCAACACCTCACGAGTAAGTTTCAACACTTTAGTTTTGAGAGTGTAGAAAATCATATTCTAGATTAAAATTCAATCAATTAAAAACTTTATTAGGTTTCCAAACCAGTCCCTGGAAATTTCCTGTTATGAGTATTCTTATTATTGTTTCCGCCAGATTTTGTAGCGGGCATATACTCAACTCTGCTGCACAAATAAAGCTGAAACTTCACTTGATGATTGAAACGTAACCTGGTGTGTATAAACTGGTCTTGCCGATTGGTCAAAGTCCCGTACATGATTCTCCGGGGTCTCCGAAATATGCCTATTTGAATATACTCGGTAAATCAGAATCTTCGGATTTGAAAGTAACGAATTTGGATGCCGAGTACAGTTGCTACCGTTGTCAGTAGGTGGCACTTTCGACTGAAATTTCAAAGTTGACCGATCGCCCAAACAGTTTTCACGTATATACCTTATGACATGTCGGACTCAGGTACCATTTTCTGATTTGACGAGTCATCTGGCGATCATCTTGGATTTACTGTACAACATTTTAAGATCTACTTCAGAACCGCTGAACCGATCGACTTAAAACTTAGCACACATGATCGTCGGGGGCTCTAGAAGTCATATTTGAATAAAAAGGCCGCCATCATCCAAACAAATTTGTCCAATTTCCATTCCATGGATTTGGACGTCGAAAGTTTCTATGTCTGTATGCTATGGGATTCCGTGGTGAAGAATCTGGTAGGTTTCGGAGTGGTAAATTATTCCCATGTCATTAGATGTATCATCAAGGTTTTAAACTATATCACTTCGGACGATATAACAGTATGTTGTCATAGTGAAATGTTATGAAGGTCCAGTTTTCGTTATTATGTATATATTTCCTGTCAAATTGATATGTTTGCTATAGATGTTAAATGGAATGCCTTTGAGTAAAATTCAGTTGTTCTGCCTTCAGTCGCTGAATCTAAAATATTCTGAATCGGCCAGGATTATACATTATTGGAAGAATTATTCTCGTTTAAAACACGGTTTCTGTGTTATTGTTGCCTTCGCGGAGATTATAGGAAGCTAAGAGAAAATTAACACATAGCATACGAAAAAAATGTGAATTGAATTTTCTGGGAATAGTAGGTTTTTAGCGTTGTCCGCTCTTACGTGAAATTCTTGAAATCAAAGCTTTGAGTTCTGATTAATTGTTCAAATTATGCTAAGGGCACGCTTAGTGATACGCTTACTGCAAATTCGAGGGAAGTTCGAGAGAATAAACGAACGTCTCGTTTGTCACTCAGTATGCAATGGTCCCATCTCCCCTCCGGCCGAAATGGTTCTGTATGGAAATTTGCCTTATTTTTTTAAATTTAATTGATCAATCCAAAAGGTGTTTCGAAGAATATGCCATTTCCTTGCAGCTGCGTATATGCTGTTACAGTCAGTGTCTGATAACCCAGTGTTCAGGCTGGCTGTTTCATGTATTTAGAATATTGTAGGCTGACGTATGGATATTTCGAGTTGTGCGCTTGGTTATTTTGTCATCCAATCAATTTCGTTAGAAATTCGGCGTAGGATACCGGTACTAATTCCCGGAATGAAGGCGGGAACCGGAATCTGAAACTAAAAGCCAGAGCCGTGTTCTGCGAATGGATGAAAGTATTTCTTCATATACATCAGCTCGATTGTAATAAAGTATACATTCAAGGGTCAAATTATAATTTGAAAGATTATCTTGGATATGACGCATACTTGCAAAAGTATCACGTTACACTTTAATGAATATCATTTGTCTCCTTGATCATTAATAACACAGTGATTACCGAAAAATACTTTTGACATTTGTATCGAATTCCCTTCAGACCGAAGGCTCGAGAAAATCAATGGCATGCTGGCCCATGTCGGTCCTACCGGCGCTGCGCAAATAGTATATACAGCCCTTATTCCTTAGGAAAAATGATGGTCCCAAATGATAGTCCCGTGGAATGACGTCGCGATGACGTCACATCTTGTCACGTGACATCCGAGTCATATCCGGTGACATCCGGGTCAATTCCGGTGATTTCCGGGCACGTGACTGCCCAGCTATCTTTCCCTATATATAAGACCCAGTGACCGTGAATCTACGAGGAATGCATAGGGTTGGTCATTTTTTTATTTGAGGTGTTTTCTTTGTCTCGCGCTGTAGAATACGATGAGAGGGATCTCGAGGCCAGAGGTTGAATTTGCTGATTTTGATTTTTTATTCCATACATATTACCGCTATAGTATTAAATATATAAAACTTAATGCGCTTTTTGTGAAAAATAAATACCGGTAAAATACCTTTTTAAAGATTATATTGACAGAAAAAATCGACAGTTGTGGGATCCGATCTCACGACCTGCCGCTCGGTAGTGTAACATCTTAGCGCAGTAGTAGGGAAAGAGGATTTCGAACCGCATTTTTCGGGCACCGGCAAAATTCGCCATCTGTTGTCCATGTTAAATCGCTTCCGCGGAGAAATAAGACCTCATACGCCACCATAGGATCATTAGGGGCTCACCTAAACCCTAAAACGTCTATTTACACACCCTTTTCCCAGAATTCCCTGTCTGCGCAAGCGCAGAATGTTGACAACGGCCGAGACACTAGTCCAATCGGATGCCCCCTCACATAGACTTCACAGTGATACCTCACTCAACTCCATCGGCTCATTAGTGGCTCACCTAGATCCCAAAACGTCTATTTTCATACCCTTTGTCTATTGCGCATGCGCAGAATGACGATATTCCGACCCCACATCCACCCAGTGGGATGCCCCTCACATAGGCTTCACATTGATACCTCACTCGACCCCATCGGTCCATTAGTGGCCCACCTAGACCCCAAAACGGCTATTTCCATACCCTTTGTCTACCGCGCATGCGTAGAATGACGATATTTCAACTCCACACCCAGTCCGTCGGATGCGCCTTCACGAATGCTTCACATTGATACCTCATACGACTCCATCGACCCACTAGTGGCCCACCTAGACCCCAAAACGTCTATTTCCATACCCTTTGTCCACCGCGCATGCGCAGAATGACGATATTTCAACCCCACACCTAGCCCATCAGATGCCCCTTCACGAATGCTTCACATTGATACCTCATACGACCCAATCGGACCATGCAGCGTATTTGAAGTCTGGGGACTACTTTTTCTCCGCGGAAGCTTTTTCCGCGACCGCATCACCGCCAGACCGCATTACCGCGGAGGAATATAGGCCCGTATTCCCATACAGGCATTCCCCGTATAGATGCAAATGTGCGAATCAGGGGAGATAACCAGGAATATGTCAAAAATCATCACGGGCATCAAGAGTTACATCCCTTACCGTAATTTTGAGGGTTCCCGGTTGCGATTTAACATGGACAAACAGATGGCGAATTTTACCGGTGCCCGCAAAATGCGGTTCGAAATCCTCTTTCTCTACTACTTACCGCTGAGCTATCTCGTTTTCATAGCTTGGGCGTGTGTTAAATCTCGTTGTTATCTTAATGTGTGTTATATCCCGAGTCATGTATACAGTTTTTATAATTGTATTTGACGGACTTTCTTTTTGAATAATTGTACTAAACCCACGATAAAACACCCCAAAACTATCCAGGTTTTATACATCAAATTAAAAATGGGGAACAACCTAGCTTGAACTGTCAGTCATGCTTCCCGCCGTAGGCCGAGCTGACACCTGCGTATTACGAGCGACAACCTGCGTTGCACTCGGGACCCGCTGAAGACCGAGGCGCCACCTGAGTAGCACGAGCGACAACCTGCGTAGCACTAGGGACACAGCATTGCACGAGATACGGTTATGCAACGTGAGCTGTTTCACAATACGTACACCAAACGTTTAGAGCGGATGCCAACACCATTTGGACTATTTAATAAGCAAGGACAAACTACAGGTATGTGTGTTTCTTTGCATATACGATCGATGTTTTTTCAATAGATTGTCCACATTTTACTGTACAATCTCAGCTATTCAAATTATGTCGAAGCTTTGTTTGTGACGGCATTCGCCTATGACAAGATTTAAACCTAGCGCTTTCAACCGAATCTTTTTGTCTCAGCAGCTCCAAATTCGATGATCATGTGAATGTTGTAGAAGAAATATAAAACGTCGGTTCGCCAAACAAAGAACAAATCATGTACACTCTACGTTGACACCCTTGACAATAAAATAAAGCTCTCCCTCCCCCCTCTCCCACCCCATTTTTTTTAATTGAGACTTCCCCGGGTATAAACCCTTTCCCTCTTGGAGACTGTTGGTGGTGTAAAAACACCCCTTTATTATAGATTATCGCTCTACGCTCTGAAACCTACTGTTCCATTTAATAGATCACGACGTCAGGTCTACGCCGATGAATTTTTGCTGAAACCCCCTGTTCTATTTATAGATCGAGGTCGTCCAGTGCATTTTTGTTCTGGGAATTTCACGGAAAACTCCCTGTTCTATTTATTGATCGAGGTCTTCCAGTGTAACTTTTTCGGGGAATTTTACGGGAAACCCCCTGTGCTATTCATAGGCCATGATGTCAGGGTGAATTTTTCGGGAAATCCCGCGGATCTATAGTGGTCCGATTGGCCCGTATGAGGTCTTATTTTGAAGTTCTCTTGGGGTAGCCTTCGATAGGACTGGTGTCTTGTCCGGTTTCATCATTCTGTGCAACCGCAGTCTGGCCGTAGTATAGAAAGCAGGACTTTTGGGAGTGTGACGGAAGTTGCTCGGGGTAGAGATGGACCATTCTTGGTCCTAATAGGCCGTGTTGGGTGTCAAATTGGAGCTCTCGTGTGGTAAACCACGACTTATGGAATATACGTGTCATCTATGACGTCAATGATGACGTCATCAGTACGAGTAGTGTCGAAAACGGCCATATTAGGGGTGCAATGGAGTGCGTTTGGAGGAGATATTCGCCTTGTTCCATTCGGCTGCCTGGTAAAGTTACCTTAGCGTATGTGAGGAGGGGGAAGGGGAGGAAGAAGAGGAGGACGAAGCGGAGGGGGAATGGAGTTGAGTGAGTGAGTGGTCTTATAAGGTCATCTCTACACCATTAGCCTCAGTCTGGGCTCCGACTGGACTAGTATGTAGTGATCTATTCTTAACGCCCGAACGCCCTGTCTTAACGCCCTATCTGAACGCCTTAACGCCATGATGGAGGCAGTTGAGAGAAAGACAGATCAACAGGTTTACAAGTGTTCATATATTTTATTGTCCTCAATGTCACATCATCCCCACTCTGGGAAAGCCGCTTTGGGTATGTTTACAATTCAAGTATGCTCTTATCCAATCAGACGCCGTCATTTGGGGCTGCATGTATCTTATTCGTTCTTTCTCGTTAGGTGTATTCTTGGCTGCTCTGACGCACAAACGATGGTGACTGAGTGAGTGTGTCGGTGGTGTGTGTTGGTGGCGGTGTGTGGTGGTGGTGGTGATGGTAATAGTGGCTTGTGGTGGTGGTGGTGGTAGTGGTGGTAGTGGTGGCGGCCATGATGCGGACAGATGAGAGAGCAACAACAAAAAGAATGACAGGTCATTTTATTATGCACACCAACACATAATATCCACACTGGGAGAGGCGCTTTGGATATGTTTAAAATTCTCGTAGGCTCTTTTCAGAAAGTTCAATTTTCGGCTATGCTCGCTCTGATCCGTTTCTCCTTAGCGTCTTCGGGCAGTCCAGGATACTGGAGCTCCGAGCTTTTACTTCTCCCATTGGTAGGGAGGGTAGGGAGATGGGATCAACCAATGGACACTGGGATCAATCAATCTCCGTCGGCTCTACAATTCGGGGTGGCGGATCGACCTCCATGGGTTCTTCCATTCGAGGATGCAGGGAAGGGAGATGGAAGGGCTCCTCGACAATGAGATCAATCTCCATCGGAACTTCAATTCGGGGGGGGGGGATCGACCTGCATAGGTTCTTCCATTCGAGGATGCATTTCCATGGGAACTGAAATATCCTGTCTCGAGAGTGACAGGCTTGATCCGTGTATGGCGCTTTGGTGACCTTGGTGTCTCAATTGACTGGGATGCTTAAGACTGTAACACATTCTGCATATGTATGCGTGGGTACTTCATGGTGTCACGTGTGTGACGACATAAACTGTCCAGGCGATGAAAGAGCTTCAAACAAGGTGTGAACGTGGACAACTTGTTAGAGCGTCTGCTGAATTGCACGTCAACTGGACACGTCTTTAGGATACGGTTGCTTTTATGGATAGTAACGCCCGTCAACGCCTAGCTTAGCGCTTCAACGCTCTGGTGAAATAGCCCACAAGCTCTGATTTTCTAGATATTCCATGGAATTGCCACTAGTTCATCGAAATGCAATGACGCCTGTCAACGCCCGTCGTTACGCCTAAACGCCCGTCTCAACGCTTTAACGCCCTATTATTACGCCTTAACGCTGGTCCCAACGCCTGGACATTCCCGGAAGTGATGTCATCACGCGCATAAGCGCGCCGAGCTCTTGGAGTCGGAGCTCGGATCTTTTGTAGTCGCAGCTTTTGGAACTCGGAGCCCGGAAGTGATGTCATCGCATGCGCACGCACCTGTGGTGAACCTTATGCCCTACGGGCTATAGGGTACAGGGTGCACCACAGGTGCGTGAGCATGCGACATCACTTTCGAGCTCCGAGTTGCAAGAGCTCTGATTCCAAGAGCTCCGATCTCCGACTCCAAGAGCTCAGCGCTCTAATGCGCGTGATGACGTCACTTCCCGCGATGTCCAGTGATGACGTCACTTTCATCAAGCATAAGGAGTCAATGTTCGAAATATGTGCGTGTGATTGGATGGCTGAAAATGTGTGAAGGCGTGACGATAGGGCGTTAAGGCGTAAATATAAGACGTTAAGGCGTTGAGATGGGGCGTTAAGGCGTTGAGATGGGCGTTAAGGCATAACGACGGGCGTTGACGGACGTCACTGCACTTTGATGAATTAGTGGCAATTCCATGGAATATCTAAAAAATCAGAGCTTCTGAACTATTTCACCAGGGCGCTGAAGCGTTAAGCTATGCGTTGGCGAGCGCTGCTATCTATAAAAGCATGCGTATCCTAAAGACGTGCACAGTTGACGTTACATTCATCAGACACTCTATCACAATTTTCACGTTTACGACTTGTTCGAAGCCCTTTCATCGTCTGGACAGTTTACGTCGTCACACGCGTGCACGCCAGGAAGTACGCAAGCATACATGTGCAGAGTGTGATATAGTCTTTAGGCATCCCAGTCAATTGAGATGTCACCCAAAGTGTCTTACACGGATCACGCTAGCCATAATCGAGATCGGATATTGCAGTTTCCTTGTAAATGCATCCTCGAATGGAAGAACCCATGGAGGTCGATCCGCCGCCCCGAATTGGAGGCCGTTGGAGATTGATTTACCCCAGTGTCGAAGAGCCCTTCCATCTCCCTTCCCTGCATACCGATGGGAAAAGTAATAGCTCGGAGCTCCAGTATCCTGGACTGCTCGAAGACGCTTAGGACAAACGGATCAGAGCCGAACATGGCCGAAAATTGAACTTTCTGAAATGGCGGCTTCTGATTGGGCAAGAGCCTACGAGAATTGTAAACATATCCAACGCCCTACCGCAGCGTGGGTATGATGCACTGGTGGGGATAACAAAATGTTTGAGCTGTTTTCCTTGTTGTTGTTCTTCTCTCATCTGTCCACATCATGGTCACCACCACCACCACACACCACTACTACCATCAGCACCACCACCACACACCATCACCACCACCACCACCACCACCACACATCACTACCGCCACACTCACTCACTCATTCACCATCGTTTGTGCGTCAAAGCAGCTAAGAATACACGTAACGAACAAGAACGAATAGGATATATGCAGCCCCAAATGGCGTCGTCTGATTGGATAAGAGCACACTTGAATTGTAAACATACCCAACACGGCTTCCCCAGCGTGGGTATGATGTGACATTGATGACAATGAACTATATGAACACTTGTGAACGTGTTGATCTGTCTTTCTCTCAACTGCCTGCATCATGGCGACAAGGCTTTATGCTAGGGCAAGGTGATGGGCGTTAAGGGGTTGAGAATAGTGCACAAAAGACCTAAAATGACTCCCTCACTCAGCTTCATTCTTGCTCCTCCTCCTCTACGCTAAGGTAACTTTACCAAGTAGCCGAATGGAACAAGTCCAATATCTCATCCAAACGTACGACATTGCACCCTAAAATGGCCGCTTTCGCTACTACTCGTACCGATAACGTCACCAATGACGTCACAGATGACATGGATATCCCTCAAGTCAAGGACCACACCAGGCGAGCATCTATTTGACATCCTACACGGCTTCTTAAGAGGAAGAATGGTCCATCTCTACCCCAGACACCTTCCTTCACACCCCCAAAATGCCTGCTTTCTATACTATGGCCAAACTGCGCATGCGCAGAAAGATGAAACCGGACTAGACACCAGTCCAATCGGAGGCTACCCCAAGAGAACTTCAAAATAAGACCTCTTACGGGACAATGGGACCACTATGGGTCCACGGGATTTTCCATAAATAGAACAGGGGTTTTCCCGTATAATTCTCGAAGAAAAATTGCACTGGATGACCTCGACCTACAAATAAAACGGATTTGCTCCTAAAATTCCCCGAAAAAAATTGCACTGGACGACCTCGATCTATAAATAGAACAGGGAATTTCCCCGAAAATTCCCCGCCGTAGAGCTGACGTCATGATCTATTAAATAGAACAGTGGGTTTCCCAGCGTAGAGCGATAGTCTATAATAAAGGGGTATATATTCACACTCGCGACAGTCTCATTGTTGTATTCAAAGAAAAGGGAAGGGGTTTATACCCGGGGAAGTCTCAATTCTAAAACATGGGTATGGGGAGGGGGAAGAGCTTTATTTTATTGTCAAGGGTGTCAACAAACAGTGGACATGATGTGTTCTTTGGTTTGGCAGATCGATGTTTCATACTTCTTCGAAAACATTTACATGATCATCGAATTTGGAACTGCTGAGACAAAAAGATTCGGTTGACATCGCTAGGTTTGAATGTTGACATAGGCGAATGCCGTCACAACCAAAGCATCGGGATAATTTGAACGGTTGAGATTGTACCGTAAAATGTGGACAATTATTGAAAAAGCATCGATCGTATACACAAAGAAACACACATACCTGTAGTTTGTCAGAGCTTATTAAATAGCCCAAATGGTGTGTGACATCCGCTGAACGTTTGGTGTACGTATTGTGAAACAGCTCACGCTGCGTAGCCATATCTCGTGCTGCGCAGATTGTCGCTCGTGCTACACAGGTGGCGCATAGGTCTACGGCGGGTCCCGAGTGCTACGTATGTTGTAACTCGTGCTACGCAGGTGGCGCCTCGGTCTTCGGCGAGAAGCATGGTTGACAGCCCAAGCTAGGTTGTTCCCCATTTTTAATTTGATGTATAAAACTTGGATAGTTTTGGGGTGTTTTATCTTGGGTTCAGCACAATTATTCAAAAAGAAAGTCCTTCAAATACAATTATAAAAACCTGTATGCATGATCGGGATATAAGACACTTTAAGATAACACGAGATTTAACACACGTTCAAGCTATGAAAACGGGATAGATCAGCGGTAAGATGTTGCACTGCCTAGCGGCAAGTCGTGCGATCGAATTCCACCAGTGTCGAATTTTTTGTTTGTCAATATATTTTTTTTAAAGAAAAAATGGTATTAATTTTACCGGTATTTATTTTTTGCAAGTATCGCATACAATAGCGGTGATATGTCTGGAATTAACCCTGTGGGGTGATGAACTTTTCAGCGAAAATCAAACTCTGGCCTCGAGACCCCTCTCATCGTGTTCTACAGTGCGAGATAGAGAAAACAAGGGGCCAGGCCCCGAAGAAAAAAAAAATGACCAAACATATGCCTTCCCCGTAGATTCACAGTCACTGGGTCTTATATGTAGGGGGAGATAACTGGGCCGTCACGTGACCGGAAGTGACCCGGATGTCACGTGTCCGGCTGTGACGTTATCTGTGACGCAGGACCATCATTTGGGACCGTCATTTTCCTACTGAATAAAGGTTTTATGTACTACTTGCGCAAATGTACAAACGTCTCTGTGTAATATTCCACAGCTCATGTGGAACAGCCGAACAGTTAGGGACCATAGGTCTGCCAACATATGGTCCCTAGCCATGTTTGCCGATGATGTCTCAAGGACACCAAATTCGTTGCATTAACCAACAGTTACGTTCTGCTTATAGGCGAACCTGGTCGAGCCTGCTTAGAGGCGGGCGTAGATACAGAGAGCTCGATTCAGAATGTTTGAGTTGGTGGAAATAGAGAATTTACGATGAATAAACGTAGCAACAAATGAGTTACTTCAGCATTTCTTTCGACAAAATTACTTCCCTTTATTTCACCACACCCCCCACCACCTTGTCCATTACCCATGTGACTAGAGCTGTCGAAGGCTTTATTGAAGGTATATTTTTCGGCCGATCTCTTTCTTTCTCTTGACGTAGTCTCTCAAAAACTGAAAATACGATAGAGAATACCAAACCGGTAATTAATTAGATTTACGCGCGTGTAAGAAGAATGAAACATTGTGACACCTACATGGGGACGACTGGGCACGAAAACTGGCTGATTGATAACGACGGCCCTACAATCAATTCGCCCACTGTGAAACAATTTGACGACGTCCGTCCCATACGAATCCGTAGTAAATCAAAATCTGACGACTTTCTCATTGGCAAAGATTACGATACGTGCCTTGACAAAAGAAAAGCGAGGCGTAGGCCTGGATACAATCCCAAACTTGGAAACTCCTAAGTCACACATCCAATCTGATGGGAAGGTTAATAATGTGACGTTCACAACTTTGCCCAATCGCATTCCCTACTGGAAAGAAGCATTCTGTCTAAAGTTCCCCGACAGGGTGAGCAAGTTGAAGAATGATTCGGGTTTCAAAGTGACCTATTCTAGCGAGCCCCATATAGCTACGAAAGTAACAATAAACTTCTACAAAACTGGTAATGTTGTCATACAAGGTGTCAATAAGTGTACAGAGTTTGTGAATATATACTTTGATGATCTACGTAAAATCGTGAATGAGCTGGCGAAGAATGAGCTCCTAGACATTGCTATGCGCACCGATCCAGTTGTGTTATCTGATCCCCATGATCACATCAATCTCAAACACATCAGTGACACTGCTCTCTTGACACCAAAGCAGGCTAGCTTTACACGTATCTCTACCCAACCCTCTGAAACAAAATCAAGTGCAAATTCAAATTCAAGTCCAAATGGAATCAGTCCTAAACAACCTGTTATACTTCAGAAGGCAGAATCACACTCGGCAACACTAGATACTAAGCTAACTCAAATTGACACTGTTGTACAAACGTTAGCAAGATCGGTTGACCAACTCAGTAACTTACTTACTACAGACTTTAATAGTATTTAAAACTGAGTCACATGGAACAAAAAAAAGAACTCAAAGAAAAGGTATCCAGCATCCAGGAAACCATCAATGGGAAAACAAAACACCTCAGTCAGCAGGTGGACTCTCTTCACGTGAAACTGAACATCCAGGACACGAAACTGGAAACTTTTGGAACTAATATGAAGGCGAGAACTGAGTAATCCACAGCCCACACCATCAAATCCCTCCCATCTGCAGAAATCTTCCAAACAATAATCGAGTCTATACAAACACAGCTCTCCACTCTCCGCTGAAATTGAAAGTAGGCTCATAAGTGACATACGGGACGTGAGACAAACGTTGCTAGACAGTACAAAGCAACATCATCAGCAAGAAGATAACACTTGTGCAAGACAAGTAGAACATACATCTCTCCAGAAACCTGTAACAATGGACCGAGACCAGGCAACAGTGGTAGCGCCGCGCCGAAAATGCCGAGCCTGCCATAATCCCTATTTAGAGGATGCCTGTAAATCGCCAAGCCTGCCACAATTCGTATTTAGAGGCTGCCTCTAATTATTTTGTACCATGGTATAAAATCGCCAAGCCTGCCATAATTCCTATTTAGAGGATGCCTCTAATTCATTTTAGCCGCAAGTCGTAAATTTTCGCCTTCTTATTACTTCCACCAATGATATGCGCTTTCACAAATTTGGTGCCATATCTCTACGCTTGTTACAAGTTTACTCATTGGTCAAATTTAATATTCTTGATAGGACATCGAGTTGTTTATGACTTACGGCTAAAATGAATTAGAGGCATCCTCTAAATAGGAATTATGGCAGGCTTGGCGATTTTATATCATGGTACAAAATAATTAGAGGCAGCCTCTAAATACGAATTATGGCAGGCTCGGCATTTTATACCATGGTATATATTATTTACAGGCAGCCTCTAAATACGAATTGTGGCAGGCTTGGCGATTTAGAGGCATCCTCTAAATAGGAATGATTTAGAGGCATCCTCTAAATAGGAATTATGGCAGGCTCGGCATTTTATACCATGGTACAAAATAATTAGAGGCAGCCTCTAAATACGAATTATGGCAGGCTTGGCATTTTATACCATGGTATATATTATTTAGAGGCAGCCTCTAAATGACGAGTTCTGGCAGGGATGGCCAACCATAGATTCGTCCCTCGGTACCTACTGTAGGTCCGCCAGCATGGCCTTGGCAGCAACAATCTAATCCATGGGCGATCATGAATTCACCATACTACTGGCCCAGTTACAACAGTGAGAATGTACTAGCCTCTACCACTCCAATGTCACCGATAACTCAGATGTATGGTTTCCCCCCTTATTTTCACCGATAGTCATATAATAATTATATGCTTCCGTTTTCTCAGAGACTTAAGTTGGGTCTATGGAACATTCAAGGTTTCAGTAAGGAAAAGTTCACTGACCCTTTGTTTATACGTTTATCTTGTTCTGTTGATATTCTGTGTTTCGTTGAAACCTGGTTAGATAGTTGTGGGTCAGACTCGGACAGCTTTCAACTAAATGGTTTTGATAGACTGGTTCCCAGTTGTCGAACTAAGCACAAACGTGCTTGGCGTAATTCAGGGGGACTGTGTATTTATGTGAAATCAACTATAGCAAAAGGTGTGGGTAAAATAGGAGCGCCCTCCAAACATCCCGACATTATGTGGATTAAACTGTGTAAATCTTTTTTTCAATCTTCCCAAGGATTTGTTCATTGCGGTCGTTTACATATCCCCTAAACGTAATCAGGGTAATAATACTGATACCGATACAATGTTTAATTTAATTGGCACTGATGTCTCATTCTTTGGTAAGTCTGGCGACGTGTTGATCTGTGGGGATCTGAACGCTTATACAAACACTGCTCCTGATTATATACTGTCAGACAACGTAAAACATTCCCCTATCTTTGATGAAAATTATGTATCCGACATTCCAATTCCCAGAAATAACATGGATACGAAATATGCTGACTATAGTGGCAAACTGTTACTGGAACTGTGTAGGCAGTCTCAAATGAGACTGCTGAATGGTCGGACGCTTGGTGATACAGTTGGAAAATATACTTCTGTGCAGTATGGTGACTGTAGTGTTGTGGACTACATGTTAGCCCATGCAGATCTTTTACCACAAATCCTTAAATTTCAGGTTGGAGGTTTTTACCTTTCTCTCTGACCACTGTATGTTGACCTGTCACATAAATATTATGATACATCATTCGTCCATGGAGGGCCCTAGACTACATCCCTTACCGAAAAGATATTTTTGGAACTCTGATCAAAAAGAAAAATTTCAGACTGAATTAAATTCAAACGAATCTTTCACGGCCTTTGAATGATACTCAAAATCCACATATATTGGTTGTGACGAAATGGTGAATGAGTTCCTCCAGATCTTGCATCCTATATGTGACAAAACGTTATGCTATGTCTTGTCCTATTGCATCGAAAAAACATAAAAAGAGCAGGCGCAAACCTTGGTTTGAGCGGTCATGCAAAGATATGTGACGTACTATAGTCAGACTAAAACTGAAGTCAACAAAAACCCATCAGATGGTGAAATACGTCATAAATTTTATTCCCATAAATCAAAATATAGGCGTCTATTAGCTAGTTGCAGAGAAAAATACAAACAAGACATAATTCATCAACTCGAGTCACTAAACGGCACAGATCGCAGACTGTTCTGGGACCTACTTAAGAAACTTAAGGATGATCCTGATCCCAACAAAACAATGAATCACAAAGACTTTATAGAACATTTTGCAAATTTATGCTCCCCGAATCAGACTGAAGACAATGACTTTCAAAGCAAAATTAAAACAGATAAATCTACATTAGAAACAAATCTTCCGACTTCTGAACTTTTTGACAGTGCAATCACAGTATCAGAAATTGAACAAGCTGTAAAAACTCTAAAAAATGGAAAGAGTTCAGCTGAAGATGGAACTATCAATGAAATGTTCAAGTACGGTATCTCAGTACTTGGCATCCCTCTACTAAAATTATTTAATGCAATATTTTCGACTGGAAATTTTCCATCGGCTTGGAATAATGGACTCATTGTGCCCTTGCATAAAAAGGGGGACCAGTCTGATCCTTACAATTATAGGGGTATTACCTTAACTAGCTGCTTAGGTAAGTTATTCAATAAAATCATTAAACAGATTACAGGCTTTCTGTGACAGTACTAATATTCTTCATAAAAGTTAAATCGGATTTACAGCAAACTGTCGGACAACTGACCATATTCCTACCCTCCGAAACATTGTAGAACAAGAAAAATCGAAGAAAAATAAAGTATATTCTGCATTTACAGATCTGAGTAAAGCCTTCGATACTGTGTGGAGAGATGGCCTCCTGTATAAATTACTTCAAATAGGCATAGGCGGCAAACTGTATTCCATATTGAAGAGCATGTACTGTGAAACTACTGCAGCTGTTAAATTTCCTGATGGTTTCTCTCTACCATTCTCTTCAAATCAAGGAGTTAAACAGGGTGATGTTCTTAGTCCTTTGCTATTGAACATATTTTTCAATGATCTGATAAGTGATATTCATAGTGCTCTATCAGGAGCGATCTCCGCTGGCTCCACTGTAGTTAACATACTCTGGTATGCGGACGATAGTGTCCTCTTGTCGTCCACATCAGAAGGGTTACAATCTAAACTAAATATTTTACAGAACTTCTGTCAAAATTGGGAACTGCATATCAATACTGATAAATCTAAGGTCATGATTTTTAATTTTTAATTACCGTACTAAGCAAAAGTTATACTATATTAAAGGAGACCTTATTGATGTGCTAAAACAATACACGTATCCAGGGATTATACTTAAAAATAATGGCAACTTCTCACTTGCAATCGAAAACCTGCGTAATAAGGGACTCAAAGCATATTTCAAACTCAAACAACTTTTGAATTGTAGTACTGACTGCAAACTGTTTGAGAAAATGTTCGATGTAGTAATTAAGCCGATTATCCTCTATGGTTGTGAAGTTTGGGGAACCTTAAACACATTTCGCGACACAGATGGCTTCGAATATTTACATTTAAAATTTATTAAAGAGCTGCTGGGTGTTCACTCTAAAAGTGTCAATAACGCATGTCGAGTGGAACTTGGCAGATTACCCCTAAAATTCGACATTCTGAAACGCCCCTTACAACTCTTCATACATATCTTGGATAATCCGGGCTCTTTGGTGTTCGAAGTGAACACTAATACTTTGAGCAGTAGTAGCTGGGCTGCCTATATACGTATGCTTTTAGACTCGTGTGGACTTGGATACATGTACATTAAGCAGTCCCATATTACGAAATGTGATATAGAAATCATAATTCGTAGACTTAAGGATATTGCGATGCAGGATGTACTATCTGCTATCCACTCGTCTGATAAACTTACAGTTCTGTCTTTAATGACCTCTTCGTTTAACCGTGCCAGTTATGTGGATCTTGTCGTTTCCAAGGAATTAAGAAGTGTTCTCTGCCGCTACAGAATTAGTGCACATAAATTAGAAATAGCAATTGGCCGATATAAGAATATAACTAGAACTCAGCGCTTGTGTACACGTTGTTCATGTCAATCTATCGAGGATGAATATCATGTCTTATTTGAATGTCAAAGCTATAAGGATATACGAGTGCCATTCATCAATACAATACAGAAAATATTTCCATACTTCTCAAACTTACAGAAAACCGAAAAGATTAAATTGGTACTTGGGAGTATCTCCAAATCTATTTTGACCCTCACTGCCTGATACTATGTGAGAACTTGCGGAAGACTGAAACTTATTAGTTCCTTGGAAATACGTGTATAGGCCTATCTATACTTCAGCTCGTCCAACTGGTAACTGCTATACGTATATACGGTATTATATACTTCAACCTGTTTGTTAAATATTATTGTTTCACACTGACAATTGTATTTTCGTCCTTTTGTGCCAAATGACCATATAACCAGACATGTGACTGTGTTTTAGTGTCAATAAAGTTATCTTAGTTATCTTAGTTATCTTATCTGCATGATTATTACCAAAAATCACCCTCGCTACCATGCCCTTCCGTCCCGTTTCTCTTCTACCTTCGAGAGCCCTGGTAAACGGCTTTGCCGAATGTAATAATCCATTGATGACGTCGCGTAATCTGTCAGCCAATCAGGTTGTTCGATTTGCTATGCTAGCCAAAGAAAAGGTCACAGGGGTTAAGCTCTGACGCCAGTCTGTCAGTTTGTGTCATTCCGCATCGTAGCCAATCAGAAGCGCCGTACGTCATGTCTTTCGGGAAGGCCTTCCGCTATTATCATGTGCGCTGGACTGGTTATCCCTATCTTTTGGGATCTGTCCTGGCCTGGGGGGAGGGGGGGGTGCCGAAATCCCCCCCACCCTCCCACAATTATTTTTCTTACCTCTTCAGCTGGGGGAGGGGGGGAGGGAGCTGAAACTTACCACGCTATACCCTTGGGTCAAGTTCTACCAGAAAATGTAAACAAATATATGTACAATTAACCATGTCTGTTCTCTGTGTTTTTATCTATGAGTCGATAACTATGCGATATAATACGTCATTCGAATATTGTTCCGGAAAATGACATAGATCTATTTTGAACTAGGTCTCGGGGCATGCCCGCGCTTGTCAAAAACGTTTCATAAGAATATAAAGCTCGCATTCATACAAATGGTCACACAAAACGGAGTTAGGTGCAGGATTGGCTTTTTTGTAGATACTTTTCAAAATTTCCTATGCTTTAACATGGTGCTAAATAGCATACTTGGCAATATTGTGCAGATACTTTTGCTAAACTCCGCAGTAGACAGAAAAGTGGGTTACTTTAATAGCATCTATATTCAATATTTAGCACTTTTATAATCTAGTCTAATTAGAATATATTCGCATTAAAATATCTAACACCGTGTAGAAGAGAGGACAATATATTCAATATTTAGCACCTTTATAACATTATCTAATTAGAATAGATTCGTTGTTGAATATCTAGCTGGCGTCCGAGAAAGACAATATATTCAATATTTAGCACCTTTATAATATAATCTAATTAGAAAAGATTCGCACTTGAATATGTAGCTGGCTTCTGGGAAAAGACAATATATTCAATATTTAGCACTTTTATAATCTATACTAAATAGAAGAGATTCGCAGTTAAATTCCACATGAGACTTTTCGGAGAAAAGACAATATATTCAATATTTAGCACTTAGATAATCTAATCTAATTAGAAGAGATTCGCATTAAAATATCTGTAACACCGTGTCGGAGAAAGGACAATATATTCAATATTTAGCAGTTTTATAATATCATCTAATTAGAATATATTCGCATTTAAATATGTAGTTGACGTTTGAGAACAGACAATACATTGAATATTTAGCACTTTGATAATATCATCTAATTAGAAGAGATTCGCAGTTAAATATCTATCTGCCGTCCGCGAAAGACAATATATTTAATATTTAGCACCTTTGTAATATCATATAATTAGAAAAGATTCGCACTTAAATATGTAGCTGGCGTGTGGAAAAAAACAATATATTAAATATTTAGCACTTTTATAATCTATACTAAATAGAGGAGATTCGCAGCTAAATATCCACAAGAGCCTGTTCGGAGAAAACACAATATATTCAATATTTAGCACTTTTATAATATACTCTAATTAGAAGAGATTCGCATCAAAATATCTGCAACACCGTGTCGCAGAAAGGACAATATATTCAATATTTAGCACCTTTATAATATTATCTAAATAGAATAGATTCGCACTGAAGTATGTAGCTGACGTCTGAGAACAGACAATATATTGAAAATTTAGCAATTTGATAATATCATCTAATTAGAAGAGATTCGCAGCTAAATATCTAGCTGACGTCCCAGAGAGACAATATATTCAATATTTAGCACTTTTATAATATCATCTAATTAGAAAAGATTCGCACTTACATATGTAGCTGCATGGCGTCTTTGAAAAGACAATATATTCAATATTTAGCACTTTTATAATCTATACTCAATAGAAGAGATTCGCAGTTAAATATCCACAAGAGCCTTTTCGGAGAAAAGACAATATATTCAATATTTAGCACTTTTATAATCTACTCTAATTAGAAGAGATTCGCATTAAAATATATGTAACACCGTGTCGGAGAAAGGACAATATATTCAATATTTAGCACCTTTGTAATATCATCTAATTAGAATATAAGTACCAAAGGAAGATGTTGTTTTTGGCGTTTTGTTTCTTTCGAAATTACATTGAAAGGGGCCGATTGTCTCCGAAACACCTTCAGTCATTGCGTGCATGCCAACATACAGTGTCGTTTTATGATTGGTTAGTTGTGCCAGTAAGTCTGAATACATGTCAGCTGTCTGCATCAGTGAGGTTGCCTTTATATCGCCCGTTCTATAGGCGTCCTAAAAAGCAGCACATGCGCGTTGTTTAACCAGGAAGAACGATAGAATAATCTGTTATTGTCTGAGTGGAGTTGCACAGACCAAAAATGAAAATGTGCTTGCGACTGTCTTAAAAATCCTTATATACCAGCGCATGCGCGTCGTTTAACCAGGAAGAAAGATAGAATAATCCCTGTTATTGTCAGAGGAGTTGCGCAGACCAGCAAAGAAGGTGTACTTGGGACTGCCTTAAACATCCTTATTCACCAGCCCATGCAAGTTTGAAAATATGTAGCATTTGTGCTAATTATACAATATATTTTCTTTCGGAAGGGGCAGTCCGACAATTTGCGTTTGCGATTTATCATAAATATTGAATATTTCTTCTGGTTGCAATTTAGAAAAAATATTCAATATTTAGCATTTGTGATAATTATACAATATATTTTCTTTGGGAACAGGTAAGTCAAAGTGTTAACTAGCAGTAATCCTAGAAATTATCTTCAAAGTAGCACACCCCTTTCTAAATATCACTGATTTTAGAAATTATTTGCGAAGTAGCAGATCTGCTAAATAGCATGCGAGACAATAATAACCATTTCTGCACCTTAATGACAAAACGATAAAGTTCTGGTCAAATCTAACCTCTTTAAAACGAACAATTGGATAGGTGGATCTGGAACATCTGGCAGGAAAATAACTGTTGATAGCTGTCACACATTTGATGAATACGCGCAACCTATCTGTTGTGGCAGACATGGTTCTACGCAACCATTTCAGTGGGCTTTGATCAGTCACGGAAACAAAATTAGAATATCTACTCATCATAACATATGTATAATGAAGGATAATGATCTGTGAGAGGAATTTTTTATATAATCAGACAGTCAGACCCCGGAAAGATGCAACATTTTGGTTCGATGAAAGATATATACATTGTTACAAGCACACAAACTGCACAGATATGTTCTGGATCAACACCTGTTGTTTATCTATAACAGATATCACACTCTTTCATAGTAAATACAGAAATATGACCTGAGGCTATTTGAGGCTAGTGAAAGTCCATGGGCCCCGAACACAGTTTGTTGACTATGAGTTTTAGGTAGCTTATGTCATGTCCTTTCAGTAACCCGCTTGTTTGCTAGCCTATATTCTTGGACCCACATACGGAGTCAATTACTGGTTGATGCAGCAACAACAAAATTTTCCCAGTCAGATTTGGAGATCGAAAACGAGGCCGGGCTACTTCCTGGGTCAGCTTTGAAGTTGTTGTGTTCGGGACTATAAATAGTGATCCAATGAGGATTCTTGTCTTAATTAAAGTGGTTTGGGTCGAATTATCAATCGCTTGAGGGGCAGTCCCACAATCTATTTGTTTGCCAGTAGAATATTGATGCAGCAGAGGAACAGGCTAGGCCGAAACTATGTGGCATTGGCCATTTTTAACACTTCAAAGAGAGGAGTGGGTGCGATTGAACTGAAATTTACCGCACAAAATGCCAGTATAATGTTATTTCAGAATATCTAATTAAAAGTTACCTGGCTAAAGTATTACCGACGTTGTTGAAAGGACTGCCCTTCAGTTACTAAATTTCAAGGGTGGACACCCTTAGTTGGTTAAGTTAGCCGGTGTAGGTTCTCCAAATGCAGCTCAGGTACCTTTTAGTATTTAGGCTAGTGAGTGTAGGGTATCCCTAGCCCTACCGGCACATCATATTTTCACCTACATCTCTATAAAATGAAGCGGGACTTCTCTCTCGTCGACTTTATGATAAAAGAGATGATTGCAATTTCGACATCGTAAACTATCCCTTTCTGGACAGTATTCCATCGGGACTTACATATGGCGTATATATATTTCGCCTAGTAGCGTTTGCTAGATCCTGTGTTAAAAGTGACGATTTTAATCAACGTCACAAAACATTATTGCAGAAACTTTTAGAACAGGGCTATACCACCAAGCGCCTCCACTCAAAAGTTTCTCAAATTTGGCGATACATATCGGATGATAACAGCAAAATACGAGCGTAGCGTGCAAGATCGTAACGTTTCGTAACTCGTGTCTAATTCCGCTTAGGGGGCCGTTATGAACCCATGTACTTCAAGATCCTCATGGTGCTCATATGAACTTTCGCAATCAAAGCGTGACTGAGATACCGTACATCATTTTCTGCAGGAAATTAGCCTTATGTGTACTATGATTGTCTTTTTGAATTTGGTGCTAATGCTGTTATATGGAATATGGAAAAATGTCTTTGGATTATGGACGCGGATAGTCTTTAATGGACGATCGCTGAATTATCAATGACGGACCAAACACTTGTAATGCAAACGTAAATTGACCCGTAGAGAGTTATCTTCCCTGACACACTTGTAAAGAGCCGACCAATCAGGGTGAGTGAGCCAGTGAATATGATTCAACGTCGCGTACAACACTATTTCAGTCATACCACTACGTTTGGTTCCTATTCCTTTTCACACCCGGAAACCACACGGTTAGGGTTCTTTGCCTTTTAACACCGGGGCCCAAATGTTGGGGTTCTATTTCTTTTCTCACCCGGGAACCCCGCGGATGCCCCAGTTAGTCGCCTCTTACCGCAAGCTCTCTGGCGGGACGAGGTCTATTCTTATCATGACCTGGAGTGTGCACAACGACACCCCAGGTCAATCCCCGGGAGACCCACGTGGCCCAATCGAGAAGACGATATCGACTGAAAAGCTTGAATATTTAACGTCACTTTTACAGCTGAGTTCCTGCATTTTTAGACGTAAACTCGATTCGGGAGGTGGAGGGGACAAAAGAGTCAATATCCGACTAGGTAAGACTGGGTACCATACCGGTATAAAGCTATAAAGACGTAGTTATTTGATAATATTTTATACGTCCCATATATACAATATGTTCGCATTCATGGACAAGCTCTCGAACAGTGAATCACAGTACGCCCATGATCGGTCATTTCACGAACCCACATGGGCACGTCTCTATCTCAACACTGACGAAGTACGTCATGATGCCAACATGCAGGCCTCGGCTACTTTCAACGCGATACCAACAGGGACCTTGCCCTAGTTAAACGGCCTCTGTGTTTACATTATAGTTTATGTTTTGGAGCCTGTGGTCGATCAGTCAGTCGATGGTTCCCAAGATTTCGAGATCCTGAGGTCATGGTCTTTCGGGAAGCATGGATTGGAACCACTGAAGAATGTAGTGACCACCCCGTGATTTGCGATAGAAAGGGCGCATCTCTTCGTAAAGTAGATATCCCGTTACCTAGGACCCTCCTAGAATTACTTCACCCATTGTGCGAGGCAACATGTGTGGGTCTGATCGAGCTACAGAGCACTGCTGTCAAGGAAACAGTTGCTGAATCCCACGATGCTTTCGCCAATGAGAAATTGGATCTCGGTAATTTCGCCAACACCAAACATTGCATCAACAATGGCGATGCCCGTCCTGCCCGGCAGCGTATGCGACGAACGCCAAAAGGTGTTGAGGAGGACAAGGGTAAATACCTCAAGGCCATGCTGGATGGTGGGGTCATTCGATCCTGAGAGTCCAAATGGGCCTTGGCACCCGTTCTGATTCGCAAGAATAACGTGTCGGTAAGCTATTGTATTGATTTTAGGAAATTGAACGACAATTTAAACCTGCCGACGTGAAAAGGATATGTTGATGCTATGGATGAGGCGGAGTACTTCAATACTTTAGATCTGACAGTTGGTAACTGGCAGATCTCTATTGACCCTGACCAGCATCACATTGTTTTTAGCAAGTCATAAAAACAGTGCAAGGTGGCCTTACATGGGGGCAAGTGCTGGAATAACTTGATGACGTCATTGTGATAGGCGGACCTTTAAAAGTGTCCCGCCAATCTACGTTTTGCAACATTTTTGAGAGCATAACCTCAAGCTGAAGTCTCTATCACAGAGAGCAAAAGTAGTGCCTTGCACGATTGACCGATCTCTACGGACCGCACCGAATTACAGTCTTTTCTGGACTGAACTGCCTCCGAAGCTTCGTGGTGAGTTTCGCACAATTGGCAGGTCCTTTCCACCGTACAATCGCTCCTTTGTGAGCGATGCAGATATTGCGTTCGGGCCCATACACAATGGACACGATTCACGGAATATGTGGATGATGTGGTTCCGATGGCTACGGTTGAGTCCTCTCTGTAAATATTGATGATCAGACAGAAGCTCAGTCTCAATCCCAGTCAGAATTGATCGATATGGTTTGCGGAGCTTTCTCCTAAGAGGAGCTGCGGGAGAAGAAATTTGCCGACGTTCAACTTAGGCCCGTGGATGACCACCTGCAGACTGGTCAGACATCTTCTAGTTTATTTTCAGGTGACCCGGTGAGCAAGGACTTATTGCTCTGTCGGGGGAATTTGGTTTAATGTCACACTTAAGTGTGTTTCACTCATGTGGTGACAGTCAGTTTGGATGGTGGAGAAAGCCGGAGTATCCGAAGATAACCACCGTCCGGAATTCTTCCACACGGACTCAGACGAGCGCCGGCGGAAGGGGGATTTCCTGAAAAAAAGTCGTGCCCTTGGCGGGCGAGCAGAACCTCTCTGTAGGTATTCACTGCAGTGAGGGTGTAGTCCATAGTTGCGGATTTTTGGTCTCCACCAGGTTTGACCTCATGAGAATTTTTGTTGGCTTATTGTTTATTAATATTTGTAATATCATTAAGTGATTTGCTTCAAATCAGTACATGGTATTTTGCCAGTTAGATTGGTCCATGCCTCACTATGTAGATGGAAGTGCGAAAGTGTGGCTGTAACTTGGGGCCATTTTCAGCTTGCGAACACATGGTGTACTCTGCAATGGGAAAATGAGTTCGAAAACGGCGTGGTCGATCCCCTATTTTCTTTGCTAATTTTTGTTGATCCTTTGACTGGGCACAGTGTCGGTGAGTTTCATAACAATCGATTGTCAAGTTTTTTCTGCGATGGGGAGAGAATATGACCTATTTTGGACCAAATTTAGAGGATTTTCCTGAAGTTTGGGGCAAGTTCAGTAGGGGTTATGGGGATCCCGATTTCGGTCAGCTATGCTTACATCTGTCCCGGTTTCATTGCAAGAGCCTACTCCTTCAGAAAATATATAGTTCTATGGGGGTTCTCTCAAAACACGGTTGCTGTTTAGCATATAATGAACCAGCCTACTGTTTAATTTAAGATGCATTGGCTCTTCTATAGACTGCACCCTGAGGAGAAGCATAGCTTGTCCGCGGCCCATGCACGACTAATTGTCCTCCTGGTGTTTACTTTGCCCCGGGATGGCCGATACATGTTCACTCTTTTAGTGAATATGTCATCATCGTCAAAGCTTGGGTCAAGCGCTTCCCAAATGTTATGTTCAGGATAAACGCCTTGCCCCTACGCGAGGGCGATGACAGAGAAGCCCTCTGGGAGATGGGCATGGGTCAACTGTTCCTTGAGATTGATTCTCCACACTCGAAGCCGCCCGAAGGTCGTAAACCCAACACGCCATGAAGGGTCTGACCGGTGGATCGATGGGTTAACCTGCCCCCGTGGGCCATCCCGGAGGTGGCCCGCCGCAGTGCTTGTCTGCTGTTCGTCTTCCGTTGTAGACAGGTAATCGGTAGGTCACTTCCTGGGTCGGTTTTCACCCTTAGTGTTTTTGGTTGGGGAGCGAGTGATGTTGCGTGTGTGGGGAGGAAGGTGGGAACAAGGGATACCAGCACTAAGTTAATACTATTCAGCTGCACAGGATACCATTATTAAACCTATTTGGCCTGTGCGATTTGAGTTGTACCGCAGCCTGTGGGGTGGGAGGAAGTGCCCCTACATATTTTCGCTATCGCAACGGCTAGAGGGCTGGAACTTACCACACTATATCTTTGGGTCAAGCCCTACAAGATTATGTAAAACAATCCAAGATGGCCGTCATGTTGAAGTCACAGTGACGTAATTTTCAAAAAAGCATTTTTTGACGATTTCTCGGTCAGAATTTTCGATTTTTTTATTTTTGTTTTTCCCTCGAAAAAATGCATGATAAATTAGTAAATAATAGTTTAATATGAAATAAAATCTATTTTACCCACTTTTCTATGCAGAAAAGCAAACAAATTGAAGAAATATGACGAAAACATCACTTTTCCGGTACCCCACATGACCGCCATTTTGAATTTACCCATGATCGTCTGATCGGGGGGTCATGCAAATAGACTCAAAATGACCGAAATATGATAATCTAATAAGTCACGGAGTTTTAGCTCTCAATTTTTTGTCATTCTGGAGATAGGAGCAAAAAAGCAACAGCCTCCCCCCCAGGGCAGGCCGGGTAAGGATAAAGTTGTATGTGCGGTTACCGATAAAATATTTCTTTGTTCTGTTGAGCCGATAATGTTCGTTTGTTCACAGGATACCGTTATTAAATCTTCAGGTGGGGTTACCGATAAAATAAAATGTCTGTTCGCTCTGAGGAGCGTTTCGGTTTAAATATAAGTTATATATTGTGCTGAGAGTCTTCTTTAGCTGTCACAGTGTGCAGCTGTAACCCCTGTGGCGTGACTTAATTGACCCATGGACAGTTATCTTTCCTGGCGGCGCCACCTGTAAAGAACTGACTAATCAGAGGCAAGGAGTCGGTCTCGTCTGGGAAGTTTGAATACTGCACGCCACTCTTACAGCAGAGGCCTTGAGTGTTTAGACGTTAGCTCGATTTAGGGGGGAGAGAAAAGGCCAATACCCAATTGACCCGACAGGTAAGACTAGGTCCCGTTCCTGTATAAATCCCATGGCAGGATACAGTATTTTATGTCGTTTTTATACGCCCGCCAAAAGCGGACGTATTATGTGATGGCGGTTTCCGTCCGTCTGTCCGTCTGTCCGGTTCTCGTGTCCGGTCTATATCTGGGACAGTTTCCTATCTACAGTTTCAATTTTTGGTGAGTGGATACCCTACGGGGAGACGATGTGTCGCGTACCAAAATGAAGGTCGAGGTCAAAGGTCAAAGGTCACAGGCCTAAAAAACAGGAAATCACTGAAGTGTTCGTGTCCGGTCTATATCTGTGAACTTTTTCTATTCACAGTTGCAATTTTTTGTGAGTGGATATACTAGGTGGAGACGATGTGTCGCGTATCAAAATTGAGGTCGAGGTCAGAGGTCAAAGGTCACTGTTGCCTAAAATCAGGAAATCATTGATCGTTGACAGTTTTCTATCTACAGTTCTAATTTTTGGTGAGTGGACGCCCTAGGGGAGAACGATGTGTTGCATACTAAATGTAGGTCAAGGTCAGAGGTCAAAGGTCAGTGTGACTGAAAAATCAGGAAATCATTAAAAATTTCCAATTTCTAATTTTGTGAGTGGATTCAAATAGGGGAATACCAAAATGTAGGTCATGGTCGAAGGTCAAAGGTCACTGTGCCCCCAAAAACAGGAAATTATTAAAAATAACATTTCTTTGTGTCTGTAGATATATTAGGGGGACACGATGTGTCACATATCAAAATGTAGGTCAAGGTCAAAGGTTAACGTCACTGTGACCCCAAAATCGTAAAATTGTTAAAAATCTTGATTTTTTGAGTCTATTGAGAAATTACGGGTAGCTGTTTTGTCATGTACCAAAATTTAGATCCAGGTCAATAGTCAAGATCACTGTGACCCCAGAATCAAGGTCAAAGGTCAGCGTGACCTAAAAATTAGGAAATAATTAAAAATTACTAATTTTTTGTAAGTGGATTCAATAGGGGGAAATGAAGTGTCGCATACCAAAAATTAGGTCAAGTTCAGCTAAGGTCACTGTGACCCCAAAATCAGGAAATTATTAAAAATAACTTTTTTTTGTGTCAGTAGATACATTAGGGGGATACGATGTGTCACATACCAAAATGTAGGTCAAGGTCAAAGGTCAAGGTCACTGTGACTCCAAAATCGTGAAATTGTTAAAAATCATGATTTTTTGTGTCCCTTGAGAAATTATGGGGAGACGGTTTGTCATGTACCACAATTTAGGTCAAGGTCAATAGTCAAGGTCACTGTGACTCCGGAATCCAGAAATCTTTGAAAATTACTTTTTTTTGTGTCAGTAGATACATTAGGGGGACATGATGTGTCACGTACAAAAATGTAGGTCAAGGCCGAACGTCAAGGTCACTGTGACCCCCAAAAGCATGAAATTCATAAAAATCATGATTTTTTTGTGTCCATTGATACATTGAGGGATGACGATGTGTCTTGTACCAAAATTTAGGTCAAATGTCAAGGTCACTGTGACCCCAAAATCAGGAAATCATTACAAGTCACATTTTCATATGCCGGTCGAAGACGAGGTCATGTAATGCGATGTTGGGTTCTGTCCATTATCCGTTAACATTTGTTGTCCATGCGATATCTCTAGTTTCAAGGTATGGATTGGTACAAAATTTTGAGTATACCTTACTCGCATGGCAAAGAGGAGCCATACATCAATTTGTCAAAGATCAAGGTCACAGTCCTCCAAACCTGAATCAAGTTTAGCTGACTATGTGTTAGGTTGGAATATTCAGAGTTCTCTCCCCTACATGTATATAGCATTTGTCCTGTGGAGTTGCCTGCCATGTTTGAAACAGCTACATTTAGTTAAACTGTTGTGAAATAAAAACCATACAATTACTAATTTAACGGAGAGATGGGTCCTTTATGACCTTCATACCTGTTTTAATATTAACTCAAGAGCAAAGGTTTACTTCATCACTTTCTTCTTCCTTCATGAAAATTTTTCTCGTCTGAGAGAAATCCATTTGCAGAAAAACTACTATTTTCTTGTGTTTGACTATTGTCGATTTCAGTGTGGGATATGTGAGCTCTCGGCTCTTGCTCCAAGGTCAACTAGTTGCCAAGAGTTAAGCTCATTTTAGGTTATCATTCAATATAATATGTGATATATGTTACATTCGCAGAAGCACAAAATTGTAGACCTTTCTCTGGATTGCTAGCTACCAATTGGAATCAAGGCTATTAAACAACCTTGAAATTTGGACCAATGTGATTCTAGATATACGGGCGTATATTGAAGCCCCTTGGGCTCTTGTTGGCAATTGGAATCAATATCCCTAGCATAAAGATGTGATGACCAAGATCCATATGGTGGTCAAGTGGAGTCAGTTGAAAATCATTTGTTTTCAACTGCTCGTATAGTACACTGTATTATTCTCAGTTCAATTCGCTAATTTATAGAAATCAAGAGGTCTATAGCCCAATGCATTACGCCTAATTTTCAAGCTGTTTGCCTTTCCCAAAGACTAAGATATGGTAGTGAAATTCAAAATGGCATTCATGCAGGGTCATCTGCAATTCGTGCATTTTTATGTTGTTTGTATAGAGAGAGAGAGAGAGAGAGAGAGAGAATAAACTTTTAACGTTGCCTGTATATTATTGTGCATTGTTCCGTGCATTATTCCTCACACAATTTGTAGAAACCAAGTGGTCTCTAGTCAAAGCCTAACAACTTACACCCATTTTAAATATATTTGTATATTCCTATGATTAAGATATGATGATCGAATGCAAAATGGCGGTCATCTGAAAATCCCTTTTTCATGTTGTTGATTTATTTCGAGGCATCATTCTTAGCCTTTTGAACAAATTCGTGAAAACCAAGTGATCTCTAGTCATAGCACAACACCGTACGCCCATTTTTCACTTCTCTCAGGTTAAGACATGATGGTCAAATTCAAAATGGCAGAAATGTAGGGTTATCTGAAAATCCCGCTTTTTCGTGTTGCTTTTGTAGTCTAAGGCATCATGCGTAGCTCATTGGACAGATTTATTCAAAGGGATCTCTAGCAATAGCAGCACTCCACGCCCATTTTGAATCTATTTGATTATCACTCGGGTTAAGACATGATGGCCCAATTCAAAATGACAACCATGGGGTATATTTTTAAAGTTGATAATTTTTTACCTGCGGCACGCAGGTCTACGGGAGGCTCGCGTTGTTGTTCTTGTTCTTGTTGTTCTTCTTGTGACTTTTTGAAATACGCATGCGTTAAGAGTGTGCGATCTCTGCCACACTTTTCTTCTCATCCTCCGATCTCACATGACAACCTTGTCTTCAGGCACGTTCGAATTCATTTGCAACTAAATTCGGTGGAATGAATTATTGCTTCGTTGATTTGCGTTCAGACTTCAATTCTTCTACGTCAGTCGCTTAAAAGCTGTCGATCGACACATCTTCATTGGCTTCAGATATTACCATTTTCACTGAACAGTATGTACATGTATAGACACTTCGAGATCCTTGAATTGCTTATATACCAAGGAAGATGAGCCGCAACCTTGTCAGTGGTTCAGCTAATTTGCATACAGTCATAGACGACTGTCTTAATAAGTAGAAAAATAAGTTCACTACTTCTAGTAATCATTTTATCTACTCAATCTAGATAATTCACAAATTGGTGAAGAAGTAGACAAGTAACGCATTGTCATTATGATTAACATCGGATAATACTTAGTATCAAATTATAGATCATGCATCATAAAAACGCAACAATTACGTTTCAGAAGTAAGGGAACAACTCACCAACTTTCGCCGAATAAAGATGTTTAACTTATAGAAATGACAATTTGGTATGATGTTTAACTTTACCCCCAAGCAATTCGCATATATGAAAATATGTTTTGAAAGGAAGAATAATTTAACACTCTGTGGGAATCGAAACATTGACCCTCCAATCCTTGAAGTTGTACTTACTGTCTTAGCTATACCGACTCATTAATAACACTCAAAACTGAATTTATGCGCAACGGGTTCTAAATACAGAAATGACAATTTAGTATTTAATAAGTTAGACAACCCTGTGAGCGAATAATACATCATAGTTGTGCAGTTATATTGTGCTTTTTCGGTTACACGCATGAAATTGGGCGTATAGCTATTTTGAATGATCCTCTTTCGGAACACTCTAGCCTCATTCTCGCAAGCCAGGGCCTTGCTTCGCTGGTATTGATGTTCCCGTCCTCTTCGGCACTCAGACACCTTTTAGATTAGCAAAAATCACTCTCGTAAATTCAATGCTTATGTGTATCAGCAGACAATGAGCAGAAACATATTGCATTTGACATCATTCTCTCAAGTCAGAGCCTATTTCTGCTAGAATTTATTGGTTCTACACTTCACAATTTACGTTACTTTGTCAATCAGTTTTACGAATGGAATCACGTCATATATTAGTAGATACTGACGAGTGATCTATTTGACCTCGTTGTCAAAAGCCATGGCCTCGATTCCCTGGAGGGTTTTTTTAGTTGGATTTTGATACTTGAATATCTTTCATATTGACTTTAACTTGGCAGTCATTTTCGTGAATGCAATAATTAGAGAATTCGACATCATTCTCTTATATACAGACCTTGTTTGGTGACCTAACTCTGAAATTTCGCATTTTAAATCACCTTCGGAATAATAGTGACAAACATATTCGCGAATTGAGTATAGGGAGATATCCATAGATACTGACTAGAAATGTTTCTTATTAACAGAATTTGATTTAACAAGAAAGAAATTAATAAAATTAGCAACCTTCGAAAAGGCTTGGCCGAACATGTCAGATAAGATGATATTTCATAAGAATGAAATAGTTAATCATTTATATAGAAGGAGCAAACCATGTCTTGGTATTGACTTGCTGCATGGAAAAGAGTGTCAAGGTATTTAGTTTGCAGATGATAACACACGTAATGCAGAAACTTAATTAATTATTGTGATCGAATATCAAGACTGTCACAGGCCTCAATTTGAATAGTAAAAAGTGGCATTATGCCTCTTGTACAGTTCGATAAAGCCTTCAACCCCATCCGTAGTTTCACAGATCAAAGTGATAGACCCGATACTAAATTCATTGAAAATTAACTTTGAAGGAAATATAAATTTTCCGTTTTGCTCGGCAAAGTAAGCGAGAAGGGAGACTGAAGAGCGTATAATTTCGCACTATGACTAAATCATTGAAATTTATTTGGATTTCCAAATATTTGAAAGCCTTTTTGATTTGCATAAATCAACGGCTGAACCGAATGTTTTGAAATTTGGCATACACGATACTTGTACCAAGGCATTGCCAAACCGACCATTGTGAGTTCGTCTGTCAATTCAGTATAGACGACACGGACCAGTCAAAATCGTTGGATTTTGAACGGGGAAAGTTAATATATATGGCATCAGACCTATTACGCAATTCCTACAATTGTGGGTTAGAATTTGGAAATTACTTCCCTTGGCATGAAAACACAGGCAGATGGCGCTTTTTTCTACAATTACCACTACCTCCGCTGATATGCCTCTCACTGTTTTATTGCCACTGCCACAGGTTTTGACTACAATGTAGTCATTTCTCACCTGTTGTTGTACGCCCATCAATTTTGACGGGACGTATATTATGGTACGGCATCGTCCGCCTGTCCTCCCCACGTTAACGTTTCTTGTAAACGCAATACAGCGAAGAGATTTTGCTGAATTCCTTCCAAATTTGTCACGCATTATCGTCATCATGGGAGATGCGTATGTGACTTTTTCGACCCGATCCGAAGTTTTCTTGAACGCTAAAAACTGCTCCCTTCAGCTACATTTTCTTGTGAACGCAACACAGCAAAAAGGTTTTGTTGGATACTTTCCAAATTTGGCACACATTATTGTCGTCATGTGAAGATGTGTATGTGACATTTTCGATCCGATCCAATTTTAACTCACGAGTTATACAACCTGATTGTCCCAAAAATTAGTTCCATCAGCTACCTTATCTCGTGAACGCAACACGGCAGAGGTTTTCCCGGATTCTTTCCAAATTTGGCAAACAGTATCGTCATCATGTGCTGTTGTGCATGTGACCTTTTCGACCCGATCCGTTGTTTTCTCTAGAGCTACGTCCCTTGAATTTCAAACAGCCTACCTCTATCAGCTACCGTTTCAGTGAACGCAACTCGTCAAAGATGTTTTGTTGGATTCTTTCCAAATATGTCACACATTATTGTTACCATTTGAAGAGGTGCATGGGAGCTTTTCGATCCGATCCTCTGAGTTATGCTCTTTGATTATCTGCTGCCTTCTCTTGTGAATAGCATTCGCCTCAGTGGACTCCTCGGAGTCTTCAATCCCATGTATATTCTTCTGGTGTCGCATCATATCGTAACTTCTTGTGAACGTGCGTTCGCATTCAGAGCATGTATAACCCATGTTGACGGTTGAACGTTGACTGTGCGTGTTATACACTTATGACATCATCTCATCCAACCAATATGGATTTAGAGAAAACCACTCCACAAGCCTTGCAGCATGTGCTTCGTTTGACAAATTAGTAGCCGCAAAAGAAGCAAAACTATTCAGTATTGTCACATTTCTTGATCTGTCCAAAGCGTTCGATACTGTAAATCATAATATACTACTATGCAAGCTGAATCATAATGGATGTCGTAGTTTAGCCAATGATTGGTTCAGGAGTTACCTATCCAACAGATTACAAAGTGTTTCGTTTAATGATGAACTGTCTCGACCCGAACAAAATACCTGTGGCGTACCACAAGGGTCAATTCATGGACCAATACTATTTCTGATGTATATTAATGACATCAGCAATGTAATTAATTCCCTCTGGACTATTCTCTTCTCAAATGATACAAGTGTTGTATACTCTGGTAAAAACATTGCTACCGTCATAAATGCTATGACCATAGAATCAGATAAACTGCATAACTTGTTCTCATCGAACCGTCTATCTCTGAATATTAAAAAAATAATTATATACTAGTCAAATCAAACATAAAGTTACCACCAAATGCAAATGCATCACTCTGTTTCACAGCTACCCGTTTCAGGTTCCAGCTTGGATCATATATATATATCATATGCAATTTCAGGATGTCCTAGAATATTTCGTGGAACAGACTGGCTTAGATGAACTGCAACGTGGCGTTCTTGTTTCGTCATCACCCATTATCTCCTGAAGAATATTGCCAATAAACTCGAGTCAGTTCATATGTCACTAAACGAAGGTGCATAAGAAGTTGATATACCAGCAACGCCTTAAAGGAAGGCTTCACACAATTCAAATACGTTTCTATTGTGAATGTTTTACTTATCTACCAAGTATCTCTTCCCTCTGAAGACGAACACGTATTATTTTATTGATTTCTGTATCACATTTCCGTTGCCATATTTGCCACAGCTGGTGCTGGACGAAATTGCAGCTGTTAGAAGACGCCGTATTTGCAGATTGGCCCAACAGGAATTCCCGAACGACGTGTCCTTTGTTAAATAGTACTACTCGCGATCTAATACAAATGGTGGAATTTCAATTTTGACGACATTTTGGCTGGCCTAACAATTCTACCTGACATAGGTGTGACTTTATTTTGTGTTCAAATCATCAATTACGTCAACCTCGTGAAAATAATAGCAGTAGTAAGAAATGAATAACATAATACTTTCCGCTCTTCATTCGCAATAACTGGCGCACTTTATTTTTAAGTGCAAACTTTCACAATATAAGCGTATTTTATTTGAGTGAAGCATTCCTAGAACATTGAGTGAAACAAAGAAGTAAATCACCATTTACTTCTTTACTGCCCCGCCCACGGGTGGGCCAAGAAGACTGAGAAAGTGCTTGATGGTACAACCTTGCGAACCCATCGGTCAAAAAGTCTTTTCTGACAGATGGCTCCGCACACTCAATAAAATAACATGAGCATTTTCTGAAAAGACCCCAAATATATTTCATGATGTTATCGTCGTTTTTACATAAATAACTAAGGTTACAGGATATAGGAAGCAATAATACTGATCATCTCCTGAGATCATTTTATGTTTGCTATGTTTCCCAAGAATCTTGAATAGCACACAATCCTCAAATTTTATTACAAAAAAATAAATTAAATAAATACTAGCATACCAAACTGCAAATTTCCACAACATCCACCAGTCTTTGTGTCGACAATTGTCGACAATTTGCATTATAATGTTAAGCACTTTTGATTAATATTTCGTAGCATCTTAGCTACTTATCGCTACGGTACAGCTGTTAATGATATGATGAATTGAAATTATTAATAACTTCTCAAGAGACGAACTAGAGGGGACAAACATCAAAAACCAGATAGACAATCGTTGAAAGATCTGATCCACAAAGAAGGATAGTAGTCTTTTGTCTTGAAAGTAGCCATGCGATGGTTTCCTTGATCCTGTACCCGTTTGCTAAACTATAAGCTAGGATAAATTCCAAGAAGTTATTCCGTCTTCAACGTTTGGCCTAGATTCCAGCAACTGGACATTCATTTCTGTGAAACCATTGTCGCTTCTGGACCGGTGTGACAAAATCCGTTGCAACACCTATCCTAAATGAGTGTCCCCTCCGATGTGCTTGAACAAGCTCGGACTCCAAACTACAAAAGCTGCTCGACAACTTTCCACGTCTGATCCAAAGAAATATGTAGAACGCGGACACTCAAATGAGCAGGACCAGTCTCGTACGTTGCAAGTTTAAATTTCACCTTGAAGAGAATGCGCAATAATTTTAGTTGTTTTTGTTTTTCGTGATACAACGAAAAGTACCCTTTCATATACAGAAACAATGCAGCGCTTATCAGCCAGGCAGTACATGCACAACTCATGATAACATGCTATTGAAGATCCATTCATAATCTTTGAACATTCCCTTCATGGGTTATTACAAGGCGTGCAATTATCTCACTCTGTTAATCTTCATACTGGAAAAAAATCCTCGAGGGAACAGTTTGGTGTGTCCGAAGTCCTTAGCAAATGACTTAGCAAAACATGATGATGAACTGGAAATGTGGTTTCCTAAGAAGTATCCGATGAACCTACAAAACTGGATTATTTATCTGAAATATTCTAGTAATTAAACGGTCAATTCGTATTAAGGGTTTAGAGATTATCGTACTGGCCAAAGTTCACATCCCGAGATACATCATCACTGTAGTCGAACAGCGGGTGAAGGCGTGCTACATCGATACTGAAAGGTCAGGAATTCGGATCCGGGTCCTGGTCGAACTATATTTGTGGGCAGACATTGTGTGGATGGCGGACATTCACAGCTGAAATACAAATACAAAAGTATAATGTATACGTATCGTGGGTGTTAATGTCAGCATACAATTATATACTTATATATTGCTGTCATTTTCCCCCTTATTTTCTGTTCAATATGATCTTGTCGATCGAGTTCCATATCCACAATATCTACTTGCTGTTATACGCGGGTTGAGAACGATTTCGCTACGTGTAACCATAAGCACATCTGGGACGTGTATTCTGTTCTATCACTTATTAGCTTTTAGGGCCCTGAATCTGCGTGGACCTTTGTATATTCATTATTTAACCTTGGTAAACCTGTCACATAGAGGAACTAAATGCATCTGGTATGTCCAAGTAAAGACAATTATCGAGACAAATATAGCCTTCAGGCCATGTGTATGCTTTAAAGGCGTATATGCGGAATTTGAGATGCAAGTGGGTGCGTCTGTATGTGTTAATCAGATTGGACAGTCGTTTTGCAAGAATGAATGATCTGCTAAGCATCATCCAGATTCGTAGACATGTATCAGGTGGAAATAACTGGAAATGTCAAACATTTTGCATGGCTTTAATATAGAGTCCGTGCCATAGCTGGATCAGTCTTCTGCTTTGAGTTTGTCATATATCTATAGTTAAAGTCTGTCCATTTTAATTAGTCGTCTACTTCGGAGCTTGTCAAAAATCAGTAGATAACTCGGCATAAATTTTATTTTCTGCATCATGTAGAACAAACTAAATTCTACAAAATGACCACCATTACTCCTTGATATTGATAATATATTACGCTTGAAATAACTTTGTAATTCTCTCCATATAAAACTCCAGTACGGTTGTTTCATGTACCGAGCCTCAATTACATGGGGAGACGTCATAATATATTCGTGTTTACTAGCACAAAGGTCAACAATGCCGTGTACGGTCATATAGGTGTGTGCGGTTTATCATTCGGCAATTTCACTGGGCATGGGATATAAGCGACACTCCAACGGACTTCCTTTTATTACCTTATACGATATCACTGACCTTTGTACCAGTGATCATGAATATATTATGACGTCTCCCTATGTAATTGAGGCCCGGTACATGAAACAACAGCACTGGAGATTTATATGGAGAGAATTACAAAGTTATTTCAAGCGTGATATATTGTCGATATCACGAAGAAATGATAGTCATTTTGTAGAGTTTGGTTTGTTCTACAAGCAACAAAAAAGAAAATTTATGCAGAGTTAACTATTGATTTTTGATAAGCTCCGAAGTACACGACTAATCAAAATGGACAGACTTTAGTTCGCGTACATTTTGTTTTTGCAGCGTGTGTAGCAAACTGAACTCTACAAAATGATTGCCGGTACCATTACTCCATGATATTGCTGAGCTAAGTACTGACTTTTTACAAGCTCCAAAACAGAGGACTAATTAAAACGGACATACTTCAACACGGAATATTCCTTTTAACGAGTAATTTTGCCAATCAGTAATTTTCGCCCCACTACTATGATTTCTGAGTAATTCTCGACCAATTACAGAACCTACTTGGTGAATCAGATATCATATAACAAAACTTGATCATATAATTATCACGTCTGTCTTTTCTTGAAGGGTTTTCTACGTTTCATTCATACGAATAACAAAACACAAGAGTCTAATTGCCACTATTCATCGGTTACGTCATTAAAAGTCCTTTTTAAGTATTTGCTTAACTGTTGACCTTTCGACTTCAATCTTGGCACCCGACACATCGCTTCGCATCCACTCACGCCTGTCGTCATAAACCTGAAGTTCACGTATTACTGAAGTTTGATCGCAATCCACATCTTTGGAATGCAGTAATAGCACAGACAATGTTTTAGATAATTTCCTGTTATGAGTGCCACAGTGACATTGATCATTAACAGGTTGACATCAGTTTCAGTTCTTGGCATATCGTTTTTCACACGGAAAAAATGAATTTGGGCCAAAGTGACCTTTTGAGATGTAACATCTGTGTTTTGAATTTTTTTTTGAAGACAAATTGGTGTATTTATTGAAAAGTTTAGGAACTAGATAAGGGAAATCGAAGAAGGAGAAGGCGAATGTGCATTCCAGCTATAACTGACGTACAGCAGAAAAAAGTATGAACCCACATCCCCAATCGAAGTGTCACATTACACGTAATCAGCAGCAATTTGTATTTATTAAACACTCATTTCAGGACTGCAAACCCTTTCACTGATTTGTGGAATGAAACACCGAAAGGGTTTAGAATAGAACTGCTTTGGAAAATCGCCAATCCTCATATCTCTGTATCGTTTACAATATGTCTTCAAAATGGGTTGGGTTGCCCATGCTCACAAGAGTAGCACCGCTGGATGTCGACGATATTGAGACATTGTCGCATTGTCGAGTAAACTCATGTATGACATAACGGACTATTATATCTAACACCGAGGCTGTCTAAATCCCGTGCGAGCTAAATATGACGTTCAATCAGGTCGTTAGCTGGGTGAAACATAGACTGGATGAGTCTCTATTTCATATGTACTATTTATATATACGTTTGATGAGTAAATAAATAAAATGAAGAAAAAAAATGAAAAAATGATTTTTGAAATAGAGACTGGACGATTTGATGGGTTTCGTCGTGTAAAGATTCCATCTGGAGGCGTGGCTAGTCTGGATGATTGACATGTTTTTACCTTCGGTCGTAATATTTGTATCAATTTCATTCTAACGCTATACTGTCAGGTCTCGGCAGTAACGTCATTCCCATTGTTGAGGTCATGGTAGTAACGTCATTCTCATTGTTGACGTCACATGAACGCATTTCTTCCAGCGTGCGTATATGAACAGACCAATCAAATCCTTTGAGTTGGGGGCGGGGTCAGAATACGGAGTTTTCATTGGTAACAAAAAATGCACAGTATATTGTGCATTTTTTCTTGCAAAGTTAGCTCCCTTGTGACGTTCCGTCCAGTCCCTGTTTCAAGCATTAACTTAATAGGCAGAGTTACTTCCTTTTGTTTCCCCTTTAAAATACATTATGAAACAGGGGCTGGGTCCAGTCTAGGTGAAACAACGTCCCGTTCATGGCCCCTTGTAATTACACCCTGAGGAACATCTGTATTGCTGTGCGGAAGACTTCGGGATGCTTCATACATTTATATATACTTATAAATACAGTGATTGCTCGGGCAAATTTAATATTACTCAAGAGAATTTTAGTCTCGCAAGAGTTTTTCCACAAGAAAACCCGGTCTCAGTAATATAAAGTGGGTGGATGATTATTAAATTCCTTAAACTTGCCTTTAGCAACATACGGACAACTCTGACATAGGCCCATACTTACTCATTTGGCGTGAAGTCACATCTATTTGATTGCTGGTTGGGATCCCGTTCCCATAGACACACCGCCCATTTACAAGGCATGTTTTTACTGCACGTCATTGAATCCCTCTGGTTTATCAAGTAATCCTGAAAGAACGAAAACAAGTAATTGATATTGCATAAAAGCTATGTATGTAGGTAATTAGCATCACCCTCACAATGTTCACGTGAACACCCCCAATTTGAGATTGGCAGTGTTCCAGCAGGTAAAGAAGACGTGGCGTCATGAAACGAACAATTACAACGTCGTTACATTATGACGTTGCCTTTGTGACGTCAAGAAAAACGACATGCGCATGCGTCATTTACCTCTTGGTACACGTAGCCACCTGGCGTCAGTTCGAGCTGGCGAACCCCATTGATAGAAAATGACTGAGACTTTCTCTTGATCAGTGAGACATATCAGAGACACAAGTCTGAGGTATGACAGGAACTATTCAATCCAGAAACGACCGCCGCAAGTCTACATAATTCTCTTGGTCAAGCCGAGTCACGTGTCTTCAAATTCGGATAAGACTTTTTTTTATTTAAGGTTCATTTGATACATAGTGAAGCAATAAACGCTAGCTTGAATGGAGCTTTTGTCACCGACTACAGTGCAGAGTGACAAGTGCAAAGAATTCTAACTAAACCATACGAATGAATATATCAATGCAACCCGGTAGAAATCAGTATACTTTAAAATATTATCACCGATATTTGACCCAAATAGGCCAATTCCCTTGCACATACTGCTTATCAAAAATCTATAAACAATGAAACGTCCCATGAATGATATCCCTAGTATATAGTGGAGCTAAAGAATGCTTTATGACTTCCGACATTAACATATCCACTATCAGTTGTCTTGAACAACGATACTGCTAATGAGATAAGACGGTCAATACGGTCCCAATGAGGGATTGTAGTACCGAGAGTCGAGAAATCCCATGTGGATAGATGTCTGTACGGTATGTGACCTTTAGCATCAAGGTCTTCCGCGAGAGATTTTAAGTGTTTCAATATCCACACGCATTCAATACCGGAGTTCTTAGAGACTGTGGGGCAATACCTTTCCCAAAATGCTTTTACCTGCTGAAGGGCCCTCGCCAACAGGGTTAAAAGAAGCTTGATGGTGCAGCTTCTAGAACCAGCTATGAATCAAGCTGTGTATGGTGATTTATGCATTTTGGGAGTCCAGTACACTTTCGGTATATCGCTATGAGTGGTTGGAAGACAAATGTCCCTTTCCTTGAGAACGGTTTTGTGGTTGTTGTTTGGGAGTAAGCAGACGTATTCGGCCATGGTGTGCTAATACTTAATTCCTTGACTAGCACCTGGTAATAGTAATATTTACATATGAATATTTTATTATTTGGTGATTTGACGGCTGGGACTATAACGAATTTACTCTAGGAAGTTGCTAGAACGTTTTGCAAACTGAGGTTTCTAAGTACTTGTTTTGCTTGGCGAAGACTACTACTGTCAATAAGGCGGATTGTTTTAACGACCTTGTTCTTGGTGAAGTCCCACCAGTCAACGAGTACTGTAGGTTCAACTTATTCTCGCGTTGACCACTCAATAACATACTCTTCCAGTGCAGTCAGGACTATCTTCTGGTCCGCCTTCAGATTTATTTTTTCTCGGCTCTCTATATTTAGGACCCTTCATCAAGAGTGTTTTAGGTCCTCATTACTCAATATATCAAGGTCACCAGTCACAACATGCTTGCATGGTGTATAGATATAGTTCGATGATTCACAATCACAACTGAAGCCTCCAGAGGTGTATAAGTTCCAGTCAAACTCCGTTACAGCATTAGAGTAATTGAATATTTTGGTGGCTATAGATTTAGTATACTTATATGAAATGCAAGGAGGTTCTGTGAACTTAAAATGGTCTGGTACAGCGCTGCGTACCTCTGGATCATTCAGCATTCGTCGTAACTTAATAATGTCCAGTCCTTTATACAAGTAGTTGAGTTAAAAGAAAAGCCGGTCGTTGGATGTTTCGATAATGCTCACTGTACGATACAATCGAGAAATACGTTATATCGTGGCAAACTTTAGTGATTGTGGGTGGTGTAATATTTCCTGAAGATACAGATCGTTGTACATGTGTATCTCTGGCAATATGATTCAAAACTCTCGGAGGTAACGCATACAGGACTGTACGCAAGGTATGTTGGGTGTGTTAGGTAAACCCGTTAAGTAATTTAAAGTGATATGATCGTGAATCAACGCACTATTAAACTTTCTTCAACCTTGGCTTCGATGTCTCCGTTGGTCGGGCTTAAGTAGCTGGGTAATATTTAATATATTTGAATGGCGCTTCGTAACATTGCCGAACCCTGAAACATTATCATTTACACCATACGGGGATACTGACCCAAGCGCCAGCATTCAGAACAATTCTCTCTCTCGGATTTTTCCCTCAAATCAAAAGGGAGACTATGTCTATCTGGAAGTTGTCCTAGCCATGGTCGGGGCCAGGAAAAAGGTTTGCCTATAAGCAATTGCATTTTCTTAACGGATTTTCTGTGACCGTTCACCCTCAGATGAAGTCTTTGGGTGGTCTTGCCAACATACACTTGACCACACTTCTTACGGGAAACTAAATAAATACAGTTTATAATAGGACAAATAAGATCAAAGTAAGAATTGACACAATATGAGCTACCAGTTAACGTGGAACTAAATAAAGCTGAAGTATTAAAGAGTGGGCACGTGAGTCACCCGCGGTGCCCACACTCGGAAATCTTAAAAATTGTTACAGAGAATTTGGTGCTAAACCATGTCATTACCCTTCATTTAAAACATTTTAGCGAAGAGAATTCGGGTAAATTGTTAACAAATTCGCACCAACAGATAACACGTCAAATTTAGTAGTTCTCACTCGTGGGATTTTCAGTTTTAGAATTCCTCTCAAGCTTTATTTATACGAAAAAAAATGTCCGTGAATTGCTTTAACACCTGTAACCATTTGCTTTTTCATTTCAAACTCTGAATCTTTCTAATAAACATTCATAGGAGCTGACAAACTCTATGCCTGTAAGCTGAACGAAGACCTCTCTCTAAGTCTTTTTCAAGTCTGTTGATATCAAGAAATTTTGTTGGATATGGACAGTAATCGCAAAGGGACTTATTGCTCACCCGCTTGAAGATCAGCAGGATAGATGATCAAGGGTTGCTATAGGCTTAGTGTCAACATGTGACTGGGTGAAGGATCATGTCTGTCTGTCAACTTGCAGTTTAGCTCTAATGTTGTTTTATGAAATAAGGTCTTTTAGATTATAGACGGGGAAATCCTCTATGTACGACGGCTAACTACTGACTGTCGCATCGGACGCTATATGGATGGTACCGAACCTACACCTCACCCATGGGGCAAACAAAACTCCATATATCAGGTCAAAATATGAAAGGTATTATCAATGCAGACAGAACCAATAGTTGAAAATATTAATGTCCGTGTTCCGACTGACATTCGTGACTGGAATGAGTCGAATGTCGGGTATACCCCTAGCTAAGATTCATAGCGTCTCCCTTCCCTCAACGCTATGCCGACGACAAATACATTTCCCTGTTGGTAACTCGAACATCTCCATGGCGCAGTTATTATTATTACCCTTGCGCCCTATTGGACCTTCATTAACTTGAGAAAATGGGCCGCCATGAATAACTAGGCCCATGGGCATATATAGAAAGGTGGTTCAGAAGATAAACGCTGTTGCTTGATTGAGGACTGGGACAGATACCATCCATCGCCTGTGAACTTCCTTTGCATAATCTAGATTTGATTGCACAGTACTTCCATTTGTAAATTAATATCTTGTAATTTATGGGACACAGGAAAAATAGTTTTTAACTGATTGTGATACCCGAGTATCATTTTCAGAGACTATCGATTGACTGGCTTCAATAGTGAAGATAGTAAAACTCAGAAGAATAGCTGCTTCCTGCGTAGCAGATTTCTTTCCCATCGTTTCAATTCAAAATAGTATCTATTTGTTTGAAAAAGCCCCCAAAACTGGCCATAATACCAAGCTGATCCGTATGTAGTGGTACTACTATTATACATACACCCGGTACTGGCACTGAATGAAAGTAGTAGTACACATGAGTGCATGAAACAACAAGTGGCAAGACATCCATCTCAGAATATTTCAGTTCTCAGACATGTCAGATGGTATTATTTCTAAGTTTAAGTTCAATTGATTCATTAATTTCACTACATACATGTACATATATTCCTAACACCAGTCCATGTGATGGCCTAGTATTAGCCTGACCTCTTCATTTATCAGAAAGTAAACCCAGCATAGATACATGTACAGCTCCTAGAGCTATGGTAGGGCAGCTATTTATACATGTACATATTGCCTGTTCAACTGTATTTCTCTGAGCTTAGGCCAATCTTTGGAAGAGTGACGATAGCAGGCTTCCATACTTTCGTGTGTATTAATCTGATATATTGAAGGAAAACAATTAACAGAGTATTATTTAATACAGGTAAGGCATCAAGTACATGCTAAGTGACTATATATAGGCCTACAAAGGCTGTCAACCACTGAAGGATAACTATTCTGGTCTGAGAAAGAATAAACAATTTGGAACTATTTTTATACGTGTACTTCGGACAACCCTAAAATCAGAAATTTTCTAGATCCCAATAAAGGTGAGACAGCTCACCTTTCTAAAAATACCATAATGGATGTTGTGATCATCATCCCCTGTATACACGGGGTCTATTATGACGGAAATGCCCATCTTCTTGACCCTCGATTTCAGGTGATTTTGAGGCTCCATAGGGATAATTGTAACGTCTGTAATTAATATATGAACGACGAAAGGCCATTTAGTCTGTCATTTCTGTATTTTTATTCATGGCGGCCCATTTTCTCAAGTTAATGAAGGTCCAATAGGGCGCAAAGGTAATAATAAGTGCGCCATGGAGATGTTCGAGTTACCAACAATGAAATGTATTTGTGTCGGCATAGCGTGACGCTATGAATCTTAGCTATTATTATCCCTCAACCTAAATCGTAGCATTTCGATTGGTCAGTTTACTAGGGTGTAAAAATCCGTACACCCGGATCTTTCCATGTCAGCGCCCGACCGGTCTGACCGATCACGTGACCAATCATCTTAATGCGGTATACTGAACCATGTTGAACGGTGTGGCCGAACGGTCCCTCTTGTGGAAGGGCTCCCAGGGGATAAAAAATCACGGTTCACGTGCGAAAGCAGACATGGCGGATCTCCACTTCAAGACTTCCAACTTAAATTTTCCAATATTTCTGGCGGGAGATACCATAATATTGACCAGAATACCATCATAGTCGGAGTATTCTACTTCTCTCATGTCGAGAATATAAATATAATGAACATGAAGCGTTTTCTGGCCACGCGAAAATTATGCATAATCGCTAGCCTACCGAACCAGGGTCGGCGAGTTGTGCGCTTTCAAAGATCATTTCCCGAAATCAACACACAATATTATACACAACCGTTGATATTTGATGAGAGGAAGTCTTGCTGCATCACGTTCAATCAATCTTTTAGACACACATACCTTGTAAATGGTTATATTTAGGGTCAAAATTGAACACTGTCACAGCTCGGCGTCCGTGTTGCGCGTCTACATTACTCGCGTAGACAACGCGTTTTGTCAAAATGGAGACCGGCTTCGTAAATGGACAGACACATATATGCTGAATTTCCGTGGTAAAGTTTCAGAAAAATTGCCTTTTTAACTCTATAATTCGATATGTTAATTAAAAAATGCTGACGCCTCAGGGTGTATGAGTTTCAGGGAGGGTCATAACTTTTCATACACCCTGGGAAAAACCTGAATAACTAATAGTATACCCCGTAACAAAGGCGAAAGTTATTGACTTTGAGGTGTGAATGTCCATCTGTTTGCTTTTCCTCCATGGCATTGGTGAGAGGAGGCAACAGTATTTAAAATAAGGTTATGGCGAAGACGAATCGGGTGAACTAAACAAGATGATATACCTGTGACTAAAAGGAGACTACGTCAAAGGTTTTACGAGCGCCTTGTTAATCAACATCAGATAAGATGACTCTATTTATAGCGAAATTAAAGAACCAATCAGCTCTAAACTGCATACAATGATGAGTATGGGGAAGCCATGAAACGGAGTCGCAGTCAGAGAAAGGACTTTGAAGGCTGGAGAATAGAAGTCCTATTGTATTGACTTGGAAATGAAGATGTAGAAAGAAGTTAAGAATATAGATAAAAGTATCAAGACTATTCAAAATAAATTACATGTATATATTATGCATAAAAATATATGCAATTTTATTAATGTACAATGATGGTTTGAAATATCATATAACTAGTTGATCAGTAGAGTAGCTATTAGACTGTACCTTCCTAAGTTGTATACCATTCCTGTAGTGATATCTGGCATAAATCTAGCTGCCATCATTCAACACACCAGTCAGAGCATATAAATATATATCGATTATTGACAGGGAAATTGTTTTGTGGATTACACATAATACCGAATGTCGGGAGTGAGGCCTATGACTGGATCCTTCGTGAACCTATGTACTGAAATATGATTATGTAACTCGAGCATCAGCTGTGATTCTTACAAGTGACTAATTAATGGCCTAAATAAAAGTCATTGTTGACAACGAATCACGCAAACATGACATGGTAAAATTAATGTGTGCTATAAATGGACAGATCTAATGAAGACATGCAATTCTTTCACGAGTCGCCCAGGCCCAAAATATACAGTGTGGGCAAAGAAATATGACATTTTTCTGACGTAAATAAATACGTTTAAAGGAGAAACCTTTGGAGTAACTTTGAAATTCTCTCCATATAATACTCCATAATAGTTGTTTCGTGTACCGGGGCTTAATCGCAAATGGTGATTTCATAATGTAATGGTGTTTAAAGGTAAAAGGCAAAGGCTTCTAGATTCTCCATTTAATGTTTTATTTAGGTGAATAGTGATAGAAATATCGGTCTATCTACTTCGTTTGGTTCAAATTGTAAAAAGAAGAAGAAAATACTTGATGCCGGAAACTATGAAGACCTTTGCATTTCAGCCTTAAAGTACTGAACAGCAGATGCAATTTATTACATGGACGAAGTGAAACTTCTGAGATATTATATGTTGTGAACTAGACTATATGAATATATTAACAGACAGTGTCAGAGTGCTGTTCCAGCTGTCTCCCCTCCAGCGATTGGTCATTCGACCCGCGCCATTTTAAATATAGACACGTATTCTCATTGGATCACTATTTATAGGAGCCATCCCACGTGATTGTCTCAGTTGACCCATTACGTATCCCGGCCTCGTTTTCGATCTCAGAATCTCGTCTAACTGAGAAAATGATGATGTTGTTACTTCTGGAATCTTCGCAAGCTATTACCCTTTTTATCTGGTCTGGGTGATTGGTGGGGCTGAGGGGCGGATTTGGTTTAATGGCACACTCAAGATTATTTTACTCCATTTTGAATGGTGGAGGAAATCGCAGTATCTGGAGAGAACCCCCCACCCCCGTCGGCAAGTAACTGACAAACTTCCACACATGTATACCCCAGCGGGGGCGATTCGGGACCTGTCTTACGCTTGAGCTAGGGGCTGAAACTTACCACATTATATTCCTGTATCACGGTATACTGGACAATATTAAAACGTAAGAAGAGAGAGAGAGAGAGAGAGAGAGAGACAGAGAGAGAGAGAGAAAAAGTCACTGTGACGTCATTTTCAAAAACGGCATTTTTGGAAGATGCATTTCTGGAAGATTGTTTTCGGTATGCAGCCGATATGCTAACAAGAGCCCAAGGGGCTTCAATATACGCCCGTATATCTGGAATTACATTGGTCCAAATTTCAAGGTTGTTTACTAGCCTTGGTTCCAATTGGTCTACAAGAGAAAGGTCTACAATTTCGTGCTTCCGAGAATGTAACATATATCACATCTTAGACTGAATGATAAACTAAACTGAGCTTAACTCTTGGTAACAAGTTGACCTTGAATCAAGAGTCATTGAAGAGCTCACATATCCAATACTGAAATCGAAAATAGTCAAACACAAGAAAATAGTAGTTTCCCTGCAAATGGATTCCTTTCAGGCGAGAAATTTTTCATGAACAGGGCTGCACAAATTGCGCGAACAATAGATTTGGTTATGCAATTTTCATTATGCGTAACCCATTTTCAGTTCACTTGAATTACGGATATTAACCTGTATACAATAGTGATGGGTTATGCAAATCAGAGAAGGGTTACCCAACAATTTTTAGCGTAACCCATATTTGGGTTAAGCAGAATTTTCAATTTGTGCAGTCCTGATGAAGGAAGAAGAAAATGATGAAGTAAATATTTGTTCTTGAGTTAATAAACAGGTATGAAGTTCATAAAGGATCCCTCTCCCCGTTAAATTAGTAAATGTATGGTTTTAATTTCACAACAGTTTAACTAAATGTACCTGTTTCAAACATGGGAGACAACTCCACAGGACAAATGCCATATACATGTATTGGAGAGAACTCTGAATATTCCAACCTACATGTAACACATTTAGTCAGCTAAACTTGATTCAGTTTTGGGGGACTATGACCTTGACCTTTGACAAATTGATCTCAAAATGTAGGACTCCTCTTTGCCATGCGAGTAAGGTATACTCAAAGTTTGGTACTAATCTATACCTTGAAACTAGATATATCGCATGGACAACAAATGTTGATGGATGAATGAACAGAACGCAACATCGCGTTACACGACTTCGTTTTCGACAGGCATATGAAAATTTGACTTTTAATGATTTCTTGATTTTGGGGTCACAGTGACCTTAACCGTTGACCCACGTTTTGGTATGAAACACATCATGTCCCTTTAATGTATCTACATGTACTTGCAGAAATAAGTTATTTTTAATGATTTCCTGATTTTGGCCTTTACCTTGACCTAAATTTTGGTACACGACACATCGTCTTCCCTCAATGTATCAATGGACACAAAAAAATCAAGATTTTTATGAATTTCATGATTTTGGGGGTCACAGTGACCTAGACTATTGCCCTTGACCTAAATTTTGGTACATGACAAAACGGCTCCCTGTAATTTCTCAATGGACTAAAAAAAATCATGATTTTTAACAATTTCACGATTTTGGGGTCACAGTGACCTTGACCTTTGACCTTGACCTACATTTTGGTAGGTGACACATCATGACCCACTAATGTATCTACTGACACAAAAAATGTTATTTTTAATAATTTCCAGATTTTGGGGTCAGTGACCTTGGACCTTGGACCTTGACCTATTTTTTGGTATGCGACACTTCATTTCCAACTATTGAATCCACTCACAAAAAATTAGAAATTTTTAATGATTTCCTGATTTTTCAGTCACACTGACCTTTGACATCTGACCTCGACCTACATTTGGTATGCAACACATCATTCCCCCCTAGGGCATCCACTCACCAAAAATTAGAACTGTAGATAAGAAACTGTCAATGATCAATGATTTCCTGATTTTAGGCAACAGTGACCTTTGACCTCTGACCTCGACCTCAATTTTGGTACGCGACACATCGTCTCCACCTAGTGTATCCACTCACAAAAAAATTGCAACTGTGGATAGAAAACGTTCGCAGATATAGACCGGACACGAACACTTCAGTGCTTTCCCGTTTTTGAGGCCAGTGACCTTTGACCTCTGACCTCGACCTTGATTTTGGTACGCGACACATCGTCTCCCCGTAGGGTATCCACTCACCAAAAATTAGAACTGTAGATAGAAAACTGTGCCAGATATAGACCGGACACGAGGGACGGACGGACACACGGACAGACGGACGGAAACCGCTATCACATAATACGTCCGCCTTTTGGCGCATGCGCAAATTTGTTGAAAACGGACTACACAATAGCCCAGTCGAACGTTCCCTGACGAATGCTTCACTATGACACCCCCCACGACTCAATCGGACCAATATTGGTCAATATAGACCCCAAAACGTCAATTCTAATACACTTTTTCTACTGCTCAGGCGCAGATATCACATATTTCTACTTCACTCTAGTCCCGTCGAACGCTCCCTCGGGAGTGCTTCACTATGACACCTCACACGACCAAATCGGACCACTATCGGTCCACCTAGACCCCAAAACGTCCACCCAGATCTGCTTGCGTATTGCGCATGCGTCATCAGAACTTTTCAACAAACGTTAGCCCATGGTCTCGATACCTCCTCCATCGTATTCTACAGCACGAGAGAGAAAGAACAAGATGTCACACTCCATACCGCAAAGAACAAGGAAGATATTATTAGTTACACGGTTTGTCAGTGACCCAATAGAGAAATATATGGGGTCAGTAAAATTTATATTAAGCGAGGCGTCAGCGTTTATCCGGCCGAAGACCCTTTCTAAACACGCTAATGTCCATAGACAAATTCTGTGAGAAAGGACTTCTTGTGAACAACCTTGGCTCTATGTTGTTGTTGCTCACGAAACAACAAACACTGTATGTAAAATCACACATTTGCAATATTCATTGGCGTTCATCATCGCTGATTACGATGAAATACGAGCTGTTCACAAAATGAATGCTATCTAATTTAGAACTACAGCTGCTGAAGCTCACCTTTATTACAAATACTTGTTGTCAAAACATAGGACACATGTGGCAATGCTGCAAGCCTATGATAGTAAGAATTATGAAAAGGAACGAAACAAGATTGCACCGAAACGGCCGAATAACCACTAATAAAGCAATTTTGCCACCAAAAATTCACCCAAGCCTTCCTAATATATTAGTTAGTGCTCATGAACAGTTGTTCCGATCATATCCCGTTCACAGCTCGAGTTTCTGTCGGTCTTTTCAAAGTTGTCCACTAGACCTTTTTTTCTGAGACAGCCGCGCCATTTTCAACAGCTCCGGGGACGTGGTTTGACCTCATGACCATAGCGCTAATTTGACACGTGATCGTCGATTTTGCTGTCAACACAAATTGATTGGCTAACACTTTACGCAGCGACCTCTGGCCAATGTTCTAGGTCAAACCACGTCCCCGGAACTGTTGAAAATGGCGCAGCTGTCTCAGAAAAAAGGTCTAGTGGACGACTTTAAAAAGATCGACAAAAACTCGAGCTGAGAACGGGATAGGATCGGAACAACTATTCGTGAGCACTAACTAATATATTAGGAAGTCTTGGGTGAATTTATGGTGGCAACATTGCTTTATTAGTGGTTATTCGACCGTTTTGCTGGAATCTTTCGTTCCTTTCCATATTTCTTGCTATCATATAGGCCTGCGGCATTGTCACCTGTTTCCTATGTGTCAAAATGAAGCCTGACGAGTCATCGACGCGAGTGCTTAGAGACAGGAGATACTTCAAAGGGAGGTAACCTAGTTACTCACCCCGAATTACAATCGACAGCGGTAGATGGAAAAATATCGGGCGGCAATGTGACCGTGATCGCTCGTTTTCATTGGACGATTTTATCTGTAGCCGGATAAAATATAATACCCAAGACGTATATATATCCGCCCTCGCTCCATATATCCATAGGCTATTTCTTACTATGACTATGGGTATGACTATCGTGGAATCTTCTGGAATTTTATACCACTCCTCCAATCAGAATAGTCGCTTCAAGGGTAGGCTGGCAATTGGTTAATTTTCCCACGACCAATGCATAGACGAAGCTGCATCTCGCAATAAAGATGACATTCTCATTGGCTAATGGATGTGACGTCAAACACGCCCACTTTGACTCCGCATTTCCTCCTATACCTATAATATCGTGTATACTTATAACATGGCGCTTGGACTCTCAAGTCATCACCTTCCAGGTATTGCTATGCATGGGCTATATATATATCCCTATAACCTGATCCTCATTTCATTCTCCCTATACCTGTAACATTATCCCTCGTTTCCCTACACCTTTCTCGCCATTTTCCCCTATACTTACAACATTATTCCTGAATCCAGCAGCGTCATTTACAACCTCATTTTACGCCACATTTTCCCACACACCCCCAAAATATGCTACCAGATTTTCACTTTCTGTGACATATATCACTACATCACCTCATTTCATCCTTCCTATAACCCTATAACATTACACCCCTCATTTCCCTATACCTTTTCCGCCATTTTCCGTATACTTTTAACATTATCCACATCACCGGATATGACGTCACTGCATCCATATTTCTCTCCACATTCCCCCCCACCCCCTTCAAAGATTTGTTCTTTGGAGTAGCAGGAATGCAACTTGGCTGTGTGATGCTTAGTTTGTTCGTCGAGAGATGACTGAAATAATATTGAAAGCGACGTTAAATCCTATTCACTCACTCACCCTCCGGCTACAAATATGCGACCAGATTTCGTCAGTCTATACTACTCACCAAAAATAACTATGTTCGTGTCCAGTTCATATTTATAATTACACCTTATATAAGATAGACGAGTTTTGATTGGTTCTTAGCCGGGGCATTTACGGCAAATTCTCATCCACGAGTCATTCTCACGCGACTGTCAGGGGCAGCGGGAAATTTGCCTTCCGTTGCCTTGGCAGCGGGGTATTTGCCTAAAAGTATTTGCCGAATTATCCCGCCGCCGAATTATCTCCCCTGGTGGCGATCTTCGCCGTCTTGTTTGTAAACAAACATGGCAGCGTCCACAGACGACAGATCTGGAGCGTTTGCTGTGGCAAATAAAGTTCGTTTCTATTTTATATTACTTTGTATTATCTTTCGGTCTTCATCTATGCTTCTCTTTAGCATATGCGGTGTAATTATACAGATATACCAGGCTTCGGGGGTTGACCATGGCAAATGACCCAATAGAATTTTCTATACACCCCCGAAGCCTGGTATATCTGTATATAACATGCCAGTTAGGATAATCGCCAGTGAGTTTGATCACAGGCCGGCAATGAAGGTACATGTAAATAGCCAATTCTGTACAGATAATTGGGAAGGGATAAAAGGGAAGAGCAGCTTATATGAATTTTCCTATGTTTTCACTGGATAATTATCTAGGGGGCCCAAAATAATTTTATCTCGGGGCCCCAGACAATTTCAGTCATGAATACATGTACATCATGGGGGATTTATTAATTATGATATAAATATTCATATTTACTCTCTTGTTGAGTAGCAGGAGAATATATATGAATAATATCATAATTAATAGCTGACCAATGACAGTCTCCTGTGGACTAAATAGTTTTCACTGTTCAATTGTTAACATGGCTCTATGTTTGTCTTTCCCAGCAAACTGAGCTCATTCTGTGATCGAGCTTATAGTGTGCATAAAGAATGCAATGTAGCACTTTTTCCTTTTCGCTTTCACTAAATCTAGGGAAAACAACTATTTTTAGAGAAAGAAAAACATTTTCCTGGGAATAAACTAATATATGTTCATATCCCTTGTACGGTTCCGTCCATTCCCCATAAAGGTGATTTGATGAAAGCAAGATTATTATTGCGTGCTGTCAGTCCCTTCTCGAGCATGGTGATCCATAATGACCGGTGAATTATTCATTGGCATTAAACATGACGGGACAGAATTCATTTATCGCGCCAGGCCCCAAACTTGATCTTGTAATTGTATACACCTTATCCTGTCGGAATACTCGAATATTTGACAGATGGGAAGCTGAAGTGGGTGCTCGTGGATGATACTCTACGTCATTCGAACGCAACAACCTCCTCAAATATCGGGCTATTAAGTGCTTTCTTGTGGGAGTGTAATAGAAACGGTCGTGTAACATGAAACTCTTGCCTGGGTGAAGTTTACATAGAGGCTTTGTTCACCTACCCCATTCATATATTGCTATGTTGCATGCTTTGGCCAGCCTTGAGCCACATTTACCATACTGAGTCATCGGTGATAAAAGATACAAGACTAATTCTCTGCAACACGCAATCCAGACACTTGCATTCCGACATACACGTAATCGAAACTTTTCAACTGGTGTCGGGACATTTGGGCACACGACAGTTCGGCACGCGACGTTTCGGTAAGCGACATTTCGGCACACGACATTTCGGCACATTTATTTCACAGACCAAAATATGATAAAAATAAATTTCCAGTTCTCAACATTTAATATGAACGTACAAAACAACACATGTATTTCAGAAAAAATATTCCGTGCCGACTACGTGATCTGTTATTTTGGCGAATCTTTGATAAACCGCGCCACCTTGGTTCCTCGGGGCAAAAAAAAAAAAAAAAAAAGGAAGAAAAAAATGTATTGCCCGTGTTACTCTGCGGAAAAGAGTAAAAAAGACTGATGTCTTTTAATTTATTATTAGTCATTAGTATACATAATATCAGAAATGTTTGACATCGCAGTAACTTAAATTAGCAGTTTCTGAAGCTTGTAGTCATTCGGCCCCAGGAGTGTTTGATTACATGTGTGGACTGAGCAGGTCATCCTTAGACCATTTTGTCGGCACGTTGAACAGCTGGCGTCCAGCAGTGGTCAAGCGTTCATCGTTTGTTCAAATATTTCAGATTCACAAGTCAGTAGCAAACATTGCGGTTTTCCCGTTTCCGCTGTTCCCCTTCGCACCCCAACTGTACCCAATGACATCGGCTTGCTGGGTTGCTGGGTCATCAAGTACGGGCCCAGCTCCATCTATTATTGCATGCCTATACAGACATCTTGCATGGGCACACTACAACTATGTAGACAACTCTAAATCTGCAAATGCAATTCTCCGGGCGATACACAAATACTCAAATACTTTATTGCACCCTTGTCTTGTGTTTCAGGGAGACTAATGCCATGGACATACCAAACTTAAGACAACATTGTAGAAATACCCATACATGTACGGGATAGTAAGCGTCAGATCCGACATTCAATATTCTGTCGTCGTCTACAATTTCCGCGTCAGTAATCGAAGGATCTATTTGGTATGACAGTTAGCATCATTTCCAAATGTGTATGAAATAAACACTATAAAAAAAAAAAAAAAAAAAAAAAAATAATAATAATAATAAAATGATTTCTTCTTGCAAAGAAGCGGTGAGAATTTTTCAATGATGTCGGTATATGTTCGTTAAATCCCTGACCATTATACTTTATTCAGTTTGAGTTTCCGAGTCATTTTTCAGAATATGTATCAATCACGTTTTGATTGCGACTGTTCAATTGAGCACCGTGGAGATTCAAACGGCCTCTAGCTCCGGGATAAATCGTGCCTCTGGTCTAGGCATGGCAAAAATGTTAACATATGTTTGGATAGATATACCAAATGGCTTATATCTGCAGCCAGCATTCAAATACAATTTAGGTATAGAACGTCATTGCAGTTGGAATCCCATGTATACATACTTTGTTGGGAACAGTCACAACCCTTCCCTTCCCTCTACATACTCCAGTTGCGTTTGTCGCAACTCAACCCGGCTGAATATTTTGAGATGAATCACAGAATATCTTTAAATTAGTGAACTATTATAATGCCAGTATTAACGCTGTTCTTCCTGTGAGATTACGACAAGATTGACGTTTACCCCACCTCCTCCAATTAGTTAAACACAGGTATTGGTACGGCGTCATCCCATCACGAAGCAATTCCAATACTTTATACACCAAATAATAGGAAAGTTGAATATGTCGTACGTGAGAAATCAAACCCATGGCCTCTCCGAAGCGTGGACAATCTCTGACCAGGGAGCATACACCGCGATTTTTTGAGAGGTTATGGGTTTGATGCCTACTAATTTAACTCTTCATCTAAGGAACACAAGGCTATTCTATGGATGAACAAGTTCTTTATTACTATGTTATCCATAGACTAACCTTGTGTTGTATGCGCCGGCTTCTAAATGCCTATCAAAGGAACTTCCTCTACCGCCTTGTTTGAGTTTCATGCATGAGCGTTCTCTTTTTGTTGTATAAATATGTACATATCTAGGACAGTTATGAAATAAACACTCTACAGAAGGGTATTGAACTGGAGTAGAATATCGAACGGTATACCAGGAGGAAATCAACTTGCTTCTGGCAAAACTAAAGATATGCATCAATTACATATCTGTTGTTTTCCTGTTACATACCCAGCAGCTAATCACAAATCAGCACACATGCCCGATAACGATAGATTAAAAAAAAATAACTAAAATCATGCAGAATAAGTGAAATTATCTTACCGTAATATGTCTGGATTGCAGGCTTGAAATTAAAGCGAGAAGGCATGCAAGAAGAAAAAAGACACCTCTCATTTCCACTGTGGACTCAATTATGGTAAGGAAGGCCTCGAGAAAAAAAGACGGTTATCCAGATATAGATGCTTTATAACTACTTTAAAACTACACTAATTATACCCGCATCTATAGCTGACATGGCTTAAATATCCGGTCAAAACCAATGAACATGTTGATAAGGCGTGGCATGAGTGACGTCGTTCGTACGAACCCTGTTTCTTATCTCTGGTGACATTCAAAGCATGTAAATACAGGGGTGCACGTTACGATGGAGATGTGCCTGGTTTCCGGGTTAGTTACATGTTCGGTGACAAATCCGATGATTTCCCGCAATAATTCAAGTACCGGTACGGGGACTGACATGTATGAATATTCAAGGCGCATGTATGGCAGCTGACCATTGGTGGATAGCGGCACACGCACAGAGAGAGAACTTACCAGTGAAAATTTGAAGTGATTGACGAAGAGCTGGCGTTCATGAATGAATCCACAGACCATTCATAAATATCGTGCAGACCACGTGGGTGGATAATAGTTAAGTCCCACTCCATCACAGATGAGGCTAACCACCATTATCTTTCACCCTTTCAGTCGTGTCTTAAGTAACCTCGTGTATAGAACAATAGAAGGCCTCGGTCGCAGAACTCGTATTATCTTAAGGGGTTAAATCCAATTATCTGCCGCTGCTGTAACCAAGGCGCCTCAGAGGGAATAATGTCTGTATCAAGTAGACACGAGTGTGACAAACCTAAACGACTGATTGTTTCGGTCATCTTTGTTGACGTATTCACCTTCTATCATTCTTCAAGCAGCTGTCCGTTTCCATTAATCGTGGCTCTGAGATTAACGGTTGTTAGCCATTCGAGTGATCTTTACAATAGTTCATCTCCTCTCGTGACCTAAGTGTGGCGAGTTATCCTAGCATCAGACCTAACAAAATGTCAGCATTGCTCTCTCTTTTGTAGGCACATTTATCCGTAAATGTGACAGCAGGTCTACCATTCTCCCATTGTCAGAGTTTCTAACCTCCTGTACTATTGGTGTATCTGACAGTAGCAGAGTTAGTAACCTCCTGAACTATTGGTGTATCTGACATTTGCTGAGTTAGTAACCTCCTGAACTATTGGTGTATCTGACAGTAGCAGATTTAGTAACCTCCTGAACTATTGGTGTATCTGACAGTAGCAGATTTAGTAACCTCCTGAAGTATGGTGTATCTGACAGTAGCAGATTTAGTAACCTCCTGAACTATTGGTGTATCTGACAGTAGCAGAGCTAGTAACCTCCTGAACTATTGGTGTATCTGACAGTAGCAGGTATACAATCTGTTGCCATGAGAATGGTACAGACCAAATAACATGAAAATTCGCGAAGGTCATGCGATACCAAATACGTGGGCAAACAAATTAAACGAAGAGGACTTAACGGCGGACGAAATTCCCCCAAATGATACCACCTTTAGGAGTTAAAGCAGAAGCATATATCATACGATTCCTTACGACACATTACAACAGAGACATAAAATATCGCTTTCCATAACGGCAGGATATGTGATTAGTTTAAATATACAGATATATAACCAGCTTGATATACCACGGTTGTTATATTCAGATAACCAGCTTGATATACCACGGTTGTTATATACAGGTAACCAGCTTGATATACCATGGTTATATACAGATAATCACCTTGAATATACCACGGTTGTTATATTCAGATAACCAGCTTGATATACCACGGTTGTTATATACAGGTAACCAGCTTGATATACCATGGTTATATACAGATAATCACCTTGAATATACCACGGTTGTTATATTCAGATAACCAGCTTGATATACCACGGTTGTTATATACAGGTAACCAGCTTGATATACCATGGTTATATACAGATAATCACCTTGAATACACCACGGTTGTTTCTTGGGATCATCCTCCATAATTCAGGTCTGTCCACTCCGAACTAGCCCCGCATGCAGATGTGGAAATTACAGCCATTATTCGAATAAAATAAGAGCCAGGGAATTGGGGGGTGGGGGAGGGGATGGTTTGGCTTAAACCTACCTGGCTTGTGGGGGGGCAAAATGCCCCCCTCTACCAAGCTTTCTGCGCTATCTCCGGAACGACCATAAATGTATTGGGGTCATTTTGAGTCTATTTGCATACCCCCCCCCCAGCAGGCCATCATGGGTAAATTCGAGATGGCGGTCACGTGGGGTACCAGAAAAGTGGTGATTTCGTTATACTCCTTTTCAAAATTTTTGTTTTTCTGTGACGTAAAGTGGGCAAAAACTATTTTATTTCACATCACATTAATATTCACTAATTTATCATTCATTTTTCGCGGAGAAATTGCTTAAATAAAAAAAGAGAGGAAAACCTGACCGAAAAATCGACCAAAAATGTCGTTTTTGAAAATGACGTCACTGTGACGTCACCAAAGCGGCCATCTTGGATTGTTTTGCATTTTCTGGTAGAGCTTGACCCAAAGGTATAGTGTGGTAAGTTTCATCCCCCTAGCTCGAGGGGCAAGAAAAATACTTAGGGGGGGGTGGGCAATTCGGCCCCCAGGCCTGGACAGGTCCCAAAAAGCCTAGGCCAGATAGGGTTAATGTCACACACAAGGTTGTTTCACTCATATGGTGACAGTCAGTTTGGTTGGTGGAGGAAGCCGGAGTACCCGAAGAGAACCACGGCCTGTCGGCAAGTAACTGACAAACGTTCACACATGGACTAGCTGGGCTGGAACCCGTGCCGCGGTGTGAGGCTATAGCTGTCACCAGGGAAGCGCCTTAGACCACTCGGCCACCGTCAGTGAACGAACAGCAAGGCCCACTTTGGTCCCCCAATAATTGTGACTGAAATGTCTTAAAATGGCAATCTTAATAAATTATCAATGCTCCCCAATCGTACATGTCGATACAAGCGACATATCCAAATGAAGAGCAATAGGATTTAATTTTAATTAGATTGCTTAAAATGGGTCGATAATATAGATGATGAGAGTCTGAAATCTCAAAATTCTTCCTTCACTGGTCCAAATTGGATTGCCGTAAAAGTGACATGCAAAAAAAAAAAATTATCTCGTGCTCCGACTCCCTCACGGGATCCCGTGATATTATCTCGTACCCCGACTTATTATCTCGGGATCCCGAGATAATTATCTCGTGCCCCGACTTATTATCTCGGGATCCCGAGATAACTGACCAATGGGATTGAAGGATCATTCTGTCATTTTATCGACTGTTGTATTACGTCGCTGAAGTTATTTCCTTATTCCTTATTCCCGTTTCGATATTCTAAATCGCGCTATGTGAAAGTAGTAACCTTCATGAAGATCGATATATTTCCACAACCATTACTATGTCTTTCATAACACGAAAGGAAACATGTTTTCCCCAATAATTTTTCCTCGCTATGAATATACTTGTGAGTAGAATACTTCAAAATGTGTGCCGTTAAGATCATTTCTAAAGGGTCGTGGTAAAATTCGTGTACATTCCACAATATTTTGCTAGCCACTTGAGGAGTGGTCTAGATATCTTCCTAAATAAACTGATTTTTCTTTCTGACCCATTCTTAAGTGTTTTAAGCAGGATCGGCCTAACCTTCGAGCCAGCGTTAAATGGATATTATCTCGATATGATCGATTTACACTGACTGTATTTGTTGGTCCTGTTCGTCCAGAAATCCATTTTGTGCCACTTTGTCTTAAAATGGCACCAAACGGATTTCTGGACGAATTTATAGACATACTTGTTAGGAGGATATCTAGACCAATCTAAAAGTGGCATAAACAGATTTATGGAGGAATAGGACCAACAAATACAGTCGCTGTAAATTCACCATATCGAGATGATATCCATTTAGCGCTGGCTCGGTGGGCATTGTGCCCACACTTTAAGGGACACCCTAGTTCAAGTTTCAAGTTTCCCAAGTTCCCTAGTTCCAAGTTCCCAAGTTCCAAGTTCCAAGTTCCAGCTCCGTAGTTCCAAGCTCCAGTTCCCACAAGCTCCCCCTCCGAAGTTTCAAGCTCCAGTTCCCCCAAGCCCCACCTCCGAAGTTCAAAAGCTACAGTTCAAAAGCTCCCAGATATGATACACATCTGGTTGTCTAAGAGCCATAACACATCTGCCATTGTTAATCAGCCCTTATTATAATGTTACTTATTATAATGTTACTGTCTAGCCTGTTCAACACATGTTTTGAATTGTTGTGGAGCTCACTGATTATAGATTACAGATTAAAATAAGCCGCATCTAACACCTACTGAAACCAATTTTTGGGGGGATTAGAAGTTTGTGAAAACATCCTTCAGGATATCACAGATCGCCAATAACTTTAAATGGAAGAAAGTCCTGTCCATCCTCTGTATAGGAACTTAGATTACACACTTCCGTCTTATAATTTTACAATCGATCTGTTTCTTTTGTTGTGAAACTTCGCTGGGATAGCTATGAGGTCACAGAAAGTGACCATCCTTCTCTCTCAAATTCAAATGCCCATCTTATCAGATTTTTGGAGGTCGGAAGACCGTGAATACGCGTCAGGATAGCTGTGGAATCAGGGAAAGTAAGTAAGGAGTAGAGGGGGTACATTACCATGCCTTTAGGCATAAATAATTGGATGATTTGCTAAATATTCTGTTGAAACAGAATGTTTTGCGCTATGTATGTACTAACAAATGTAGTATCGTGGGTATGATTTGACTGGGGCTATTCGGTCAATACATCGGCAATAAGCCGATTCGCGACTGAATTTTCTTTTACAAACATGACAAATGCGATCGGTCATCAGATTTCTTGTATTCATCATATACCCGTCTGGTTCCCCTTACGATTCGGACTGTCACATTGACCCTCTTGATCACTAGATACCGGTACCCCATATATATCGAATTACCGCAATTCACTACACATCAGCACCCAAAATTAGAGGTATGTATGAATGGATGGCAATTAGTTTCATTTCAAAGATTTCTCAGTTATGTAATTCATATAATCGTCAGCATTGTCTCGATTTTTTACCCCTCGGCCAAAATTTGGCCGAAGGATAGTGCTGTCGTCATATCCGTCCGTCCGTCCGTCCATCACACCTTTCTCGTTACCCAGATATCTTTAGAACGGCTCACCCTAGGTACACCAAACTTGCAGTGCCCACCGATATGCTCGTGAACCAGAACCTTTGGCGGCTATCTTTAATTTAAGCGAGACCATCATAGCTTTCTCATTACCAAGATATCGTTAGAACGACTTAACCTAGGCACACCAAACTTGCAGTGTACATCCATATGCTCGTGACCCAGAACCTGAATGAATCTGGACCCGATTGGTTGGAAACCTTGGCGGCCATCTTTAATTTATGCAAAACCTTTAATGATGTATATCTCTGATGCAATTTAATTTTATTTGTTCTATACGAAACTTGGTATACAGCATCGATGTATGAAGAGACTTGCATGAATGAATAACCATATCAGTCCCTCTGAGTGGCGGGAAGGATGGGTGGCCATCTTTAATTTATGCGACACCATTAATGCTGTTTATCTCTGATACCGTTCAAATGCTCGAAGTAAAATTTGGTATATATCATCGATGCATCAAGAGACTTATGTAATGAATACTGGTTTCTCTGATTGGATGGAAACCTTACGGGCCATTTCTAATTGCAACTTTTTTGATAATCTGTATATTTGTCACTTGACAGCTTGGTGTTCCTGGCACCTTGGTTCAAATTGAATAAATTATGAATGGCTGGCGCCCAGAGCCGAGGGGTTTTCAGATGCGCAGCTTCGTATTTCTATTTGTCGACTTTTGAAAATTTGAATTGTTTTGTACAGAGCCATGAGTAGTAGGTAAAGGCTAAATGGAGGTGAATTTCACCCGGATGTAACTATGACGTCACTTCCGGTTGGGTTGAAAGAGGCGTGACCTTTGGTACATGTCTAGACTTGTTGGTGTGTGTTGATGTACTGGGGTTTTTCCCGGCTGGCGGTTAAAATGGCGGCCTAGTCCGCCATGTTGGAAAATGGCGGCATTTGAGTCGGCCATGTTGGAAAATGGCGGCATGTGGATCAAGTGCTTATCAAGCGGTCATCAGACGAGTTGAACTGGTCATTTACCATGGACACTGTAGAAGCCCACGAAGAAAATCAGAAAGAAACTCCGGCCCAAGATATACCCGTTATAAATAAACGATAGAGCCAGAGTCCATCATCATTTTTCACCATGAAGCGCTGGGAGAAGGTGTTGGATAACTTATACTACAGTCCCTACAGTCCGGCGGCCTATAGTGCATTGTCGGCTCTCTATCGAGCGGCCAAACCTCAGGGGATACAACGTGCCCAAGTCCGAGATTGGTTAAGAAGACAAGACACCTATACCTTACATCGATCTGTCCGTCGCCATTTTCTACGGAACCGGGTCATCGTGGGAGGAATAGATGCCCAGTGGCAAGCGGATTTGGTCGATATGAGTGCCTTTGCCAAACACAACGATGGGAATCGGTATATCTTGACGTGCATCGATATCCTATCGAAGTATGCGTGGGTGGTACCCATCCGGACGAAAACGGGGGCGAATCTCAGCGGCGTTCAAAGACATCTTCAAGACCGGGCGCAAACCTTTGTATTTGCAAACCGACGAAGGCACGGAATTCCTCAACAGACCGTTCCAAGGCTTTCTCAAGAAACAGAAGGTGTTTTACTTCCATACGTACAACGAGACCAAGGCTTCCGTGGTGGAACGGTTCAACAGGACATTCAAAGGCCGCATGTATAAATATTTCACCTATAAGAATACAAGGCGGTATATCGATGTTCTCCCGAAACTGGTGAGGGGTTACAATCGAGCCTATCACCGGAGTATAGAGAGAGCCCCCATTACCGTGAGTCAACGCAATGAAGCCCAAGTCCGGCGTGTCTTGTACCCCAGGCCATCGCAGCGAACGACGAAGGAGATGTTCAAGGTCGGGGACCCTGTACGGATCAGTAAAGTCAAGGGCAAGTTCGAGAAAAGTTACTTGCCCAACTGGAGCGATGAGCACTTCCTGATTAAACGGCGCCTACCCTGACAGCGGCGAGTCTATGAACTGGAAGATCTTCAAGGGGAACCGTTGCTAGGGACGTTTTACGAGACGGAATTACAGCCTGTCGTCAAAACACAGCAAGACTACTACACGGTGGAGCAGATTTTGAAAACGGAACGTCGACGTGGCAAACTGTTTCATTTCGTGAAATGGCAAGGCTGGCCCAGTTCCTTCAATTCCTGGGTCGCTGCCAACCAGGTGAAACGACTATAAAGCCAGACACCACTACCGTCCTCCTTCATTCCACGGTGCTATGGACCAACAGCAGCTGCCTCTGAACACAGCGTCTCCCAAAACGCGCAAAGCGCAAGTGGGCTTTGGGGTGATACTGCTAACCCTGCTGAGTGTGTTGTACGGAGGTGTGTTTTACGACGTAGCCTATGTCAGCACGTTACTTAACCAACTGAGAACACCAGCCATCAATGAAACCGGTCTACAGGTAGTACCAGTCAACCCCGTATCGAGCCCAGTCACCACCACCACACCCCGTGTACAAGCCACAACGAGCTCCACACCAAGTATAGAGTCAACATCTACACCAAGTACACCCACTACGTCTGAAAACCCACCGGATTTCATCCCTCACAGCGAATCGACAACGACCACCGACGTTGTACCCACCCCCATCATCATCCCTGACAGTGAACAGACAACGACGACCGACGTTGTACCCACCACCACTCCAGTTCACTCGTACCAAATTTACAAGAGCCGGTTACCACGACAGCGGATACACCTCCAACCATGGACCTCCGTTGGCAGCATCCCTTCACTTGCGTCATCGCAGGACCGACGGGTTCCGGCAAAACGCACTTCGTCAGGAAGCTCCTTCAACACGCCGACAGCATGATCACCCCACCCATTGCCAGAGTCGTGTGGTGTTACGGCGAATGGCAGGAAGCGTATGCAGCAATGCCCCACATCACGTTCGTGGAAGGCCTACCCAACCTGGCCGATTTGGAACCGGACACCTTAGTGGTTCTGGATGATCTGATGGCAGAGACGGACAGTCGGGTCACCCAACTCTTTACCAAAGGCAGCCATCATCGACGGCTCAGCATCATCTACATTGTGCAGAATCTGTTCAGTAAAAACAAAGAACATCGGAACATCAGCTTAAATTACAAGCGTCTAGTCCGTCATTCATAATCCAGCCGTCGTCCATTAGAGAATATCCGCGTCAATAATCCAAAGACCTATTCCATTTTCCACATAACAGTATTAGCACCAAATTCAAAAAGACAATCATAGTATACATAAACATAGGCTTGTTTCCTGCAAGAGAGAAGCGGTCAACAGTGCCCACTACCTGGTGGTCTTCAAAAACCCGAGAGATACCACTCAACTGCTGCACCTGGCGAGACAGATGTACCCTGGACGCACTGCGTTTGCGTTAGAAGCCTTTAAAGATGCCACAAACCCTGAGCACGGGTATATGCTCTTCGACCTCAAGCAAGCCACCCCCGAGCACCTTCGACTACGGACCGGCATCTTTCCCGGAGAGGCCCACCACGTGTACATGCAAAAATAATGTAAACACACCCACAGTGGCGCCCCAGCTGGGATGTGTGTGTGTGTTTGATGATGGGGATAATGAAAAGAATGAATACCACAGCAGGGTTGACTTTGTTCTCTGAGGTAGATAAAAAGAGCAGAGTTGTGGGTTCTGGCATTAGTTGTACAGGATGTCTGCGCGAGTACGGAAGCACTCTCCCACGCTCCGTGTATTGAAGACGGCCCCACCCGAGTTGGTTCGAACCATTGTACGCGGTGCAGACCCCGCTCTCGTGTGCTGCCTGTGCGAGATTGGACTCAATATCTTAAAAGGCAACGTACCACTGACTCCGGCTCAGAAGACCAAGTTGGCCAAGCATAAGACAGGTCTCCGAACCCTAGTCCATAAGCGGGTCCCACAAACACAAAAGAAAAAGGTGTTACAGAAAGGCGGCTTTCCCGGGGCCATCTTAGCACCGTTGGCCGCTTCCGTGTTGGGTCCAGTATTGGGTGGACTCTTTGGCCGACAATGAACCACACGAAAAAAATGGTCCTCGTCGAACCACGGTTCCTGCAAAACCTCCAAACGCCCTACCCTGTCCCACCTACGGTGAAGACCATAAACACCCTCGATGGAGAGATGCAACAGATCTTACAGAGACCGGGGTTAGCGACAGTGAGAAAGTACAACGGTACAATGAGACGCTTCAACGGTACATGACATTCATGGACCAATACAAACCCCTCTCTACCCCACCACCACCACCACCACCACGTGACACACCGCCGACCTCAGCACCGCTCCAACAGCCGCCATTACCAGGGGTACCACCCACAGCCCCACAGTGGGTGGAAGACGAAGTGCTGAAGAGTGTACCTGCCTCATTCAAGAAACAAGCTGGTCTGGTATTACAACGGATGAAGCAGAATCCTAACATGACTTGGAATGATAAAGGCGAACTCCTGGTACAGAATCAGGTGGGCCACGGCACCCACATGACGGATTTAGTGAATGACCTGATGCGTCAACGCAGGTCGCACACCGATCCTCGAGGATGGGAGGTCTTCGCTCAAGGCTTGAAAGACATGCATGTACCACAGGAATTGGTGGGAAACCCCCACCGCTGGGCCTTTATGCAGCAAACCCAGCAATCGCCGAGTCGTGCACCACGACTCTCACCACAACCTTCTTGGGAAGCCGACTGGGAACCGGAGTCACCCCCCAAAACTCCACCACCATCACAACGGGCACCTTCTTTTCAGACCTTTAAAAACCACCCTCGATCAGGACACCCCACATCTCCAGAGCCGTGACACGTAGCAAGTCAACGCGACGAACACGACGCCGGACACAACCGCTCAAGGCCTGGAACACCTATTAAAACCAACAGCAGCAGCAGGACAGCTCAGTCGCCATGTTTTACCTCACCCTACCCAGTAACAGTTCGCTGGATGTGTTTCCTGACAACACTGTGGCCAAGTACGTGACCCAGTTACCGCAACCGTTGCATTTACCTGGGCGCTGGGAATGTGGCCTCGTGGATATCCAATACCCTTACTCGTGGTACAACGTGCGAGCCAATGAAGTGTGGTACGAGGTGACCTACGAAGGCAAAAACACCCGACTCACCCTGCCCAAAGGCAAATACGATACCCCCAAAGAGTTCATGGGTGGGCTGTCAAGAGGATTATAAGGCTCTACGGGAGGTGACGAATAGTTCAAAACCCATCAAAGCCTATCCCTTCAAGAATCACGTGGACTTCGATTACAACGCACACAACGACAAGGCACAGCTTATCGTCACCGCCAAGGCGAGTGTCGTACTGAGTCCTATCCTACAGCAAATGCTGGGTTTCGATCTAAAGACGTTCGCGGGTGCCACCGCCCACCAAGGCGAGATGCCGATGGATATGAAGTCGGGTATGTACGGACTCTACGTCTACTCGGACGTGGTGGACAACCACATCGTGGGCGATATCAACACACCTCTGTTACGGGTAGTCCCCATTAAAAAGACGTATGGAGGTCAAGTCATCCACAGTTTCACCCACATGCTCTACTTGCCCGTACGACAAACTGACATCAACACGATCACGGTGGATATAAGAGATGACACGGGACGACCGGTGGCATTCGAACGAGGAAAAGTGGTGCTGACATTTCATTTTCGACAAGCACGTGCTCCCCACTTTGCATAATGAAAGTACCTTACGAGTGCAATGCACGCAGCTATATGGACTATTATGCCCAACAGGCCGGGGTGGCTTTCCGGTCTTTAGCGGTGCACGCATGCAACGAGGACATGGACTGGGAAACATACTCGGCAGCATCGTCAAAACGTTCCTGCCATTGGTGACGCGTGGGGTGAAAGCAATCGTCAAAGAAGCGGTACGCAGCGGACTGCAAGTGGCCGTTGATGTCTTGGGGGGTACGGCACCCAAAGAATCCTTGAAACGGCGGGCCAAAGAAGCGGGAGGCGTCTTGGTGGCCAAAGCACAACGCACCGTAGGGAATAGAAGAGCTGCCCCACCGAGACCACGCACCAGTCGACGACCGACCCAGCGACGACGCACATCGAAGAAGACAAAGGATATCTTTTCTTAAACATGTCCTTGATCCACGCCGAGTCCTGCCCCTCCACCAACAGTGAATTTGATTTGTGCACCGTGCCGCCCACAGACCAGTGCCGAACAAGGATTATGGGTGGAGCATCTCCCGCTCTCCAGCATCAACGAAACCGGGCCCATCGTGTTCACCATCAGTAATGCGGATACGGCCTATGTGGATTTAGCCCATACATACTTGTATGTGAAAGCCAAGGTGGTCAGTGGGGATGGCACCAGAATCGTCCAAGCTGCAACGGTGGGCCCGACGAATCTCTGGCTGCACTCGATGTTTCAACAGGTGGATATTTTTCTCAGCGACAAACTTCATCAGTGACTCGACCAACACGTACCCCTATCGAGCCTACATCGAGACACTGTTGTCGTATGGCCGAGAGGCTAAAAAGTCTCAGCTGACAGCCGCTTTATTCTACCAGGACACACCCGAGCATATGGACACGGTGGACAATGTGGGATATAACAAACGGAAGGCTTTCACTGCGAACAGTGCCTCGGTGGATCTCATGGGTCGACTGCACACAGACATGTTCATGCAAGACCGGTACCTCTTGAACAAGATCCCCATCAAAATCCGACTGATACGGGCGCCTCCGACCTTCGCCTTGATGGTCACTAACGTAGAGGGGCATGCAGCGGACTATAAGATTGTCATCCAAGACGCAGTCCTGTATGTCCGAAAAGTGAAACCGAATCCAGCCGTTCAATTGGGACACATGAAAGCCTTGGAAACAAAAACCAGCCCAGTACCCTATCCGACGTGTACAAACCAAAGTGTTCTCTGTGCCTGCTGGAAATATGGGCGCCAACAAAGAAAACCTGTTCCTGGGGGAACTACCCAAGCGATTGATCCTGGCCCGTGTGGAAAATACCAGTTTCAGCGGAGCCTACCCAGAGAATCCGTTTGACTTTCAACATTTCGGCATCAATTTTGTGGCCCTGCATGTGGATGGACAACAGGTGCCAGCCACGGCCTTAACCCCGAACTTTGGGCGGAGGAATTTCATTCGAGCCTATCAGAGCCTGTTTACAGCCACCGGTCAAATCAACCAGGACGAAGGGAATATGATCAGTCGGGAGGACTACGCTAACGGATACACGTTGTTCTGTTTCGATCTGACCCCCACCTTAGAGAACGACCATCAGCTGGCCCTGGCCAAGCAAGGCAACTTACGGTTGGAAATCCACTTTGCACGAGCCCTGGCGACCACCGTCAATGTGATCTGCTACGCCGAGTTTGACAACATCATTCAAGTGGACAAGGCGCGCAACGTCCTGTGTGACTTCTCCACCTAACATGGATACAGATCAGATAACCACCGTGCTGGAGAATGACCCAGAGACACGTATGATGTTTCACGGGGTGTTCGCCCGAGATGTGTTCCCATTAGACCGTATGTATCCTGCTGCTTACGTTCTCAACACGGACCCGATGGATCGGCCCGGTGAACATTGGGTGGCCGTGTACTTGACAGAACAGCAGGGCGAATACTTTGACCCGTACGGCCTGCCACCCCTCCATCCCGATTTAACAGACTTCATGGATCAAGGCACAGAGACGTGGTGTTGGAGCAGTCAAACGTTGCAAAGCCTGACCAGTAGCGTGTGCGGACAATATTGCTTGTTTTACCTGTACCATCGATGCCGGGGAAGACCCTTATCTACCATCGTACAGATGTTTGACGAGTACCCCAAGGCTGAGGACCGCGATGTACTCGCATATGACTGGGCCGCCCATCATTTCAATGTACAAGCCCCGTTCTGGGCTTGAATTCTTTCAATGTACACACGCCCGCTGTTCTGGGCTTAAGTTTACAAGCCCCCTGTTCTGGGCTTCAATGTACAAGCCCCTGTTCTGGGCTTCAGTTCTTTCAATGTACAAGCCCCTTGTTCTGGGCTTCAGTTTTCACGTGGTTGTTCTCACGTTGTTGTTGTTCACTGAATAAAAAAAATGAGATCTCACCAAAAAACCCTGTCTTGTGTGTTTTATTCATAATGCATAAATGCCCAATGTGGAGATTCAGTCAAACTGAAATCAGTGGTGTAGGATGGGGCCAAAATGTAACCCATCAAGGTTAGAATGCAAGAGCACTATAGTAAAATAGAGAGCCAATGAAATCAGCCCACAGACCAAGTACGTGTTTTGGTCTAGGTTTGGAGCGGGCATTTCATTGAGGTGCGTGTATACGGTGAGTGAAGACTCGTCCAACACGTATAGATTAAGTTTATGACTATAAGTTCTATGTATTCTCCGAACCTTGCCGAAAGGGAGACCTTTTGACCTGGATGTGACCTTTTGACCCGCGCGCGCGCACTGCCGGTGATGACGCGCGCGCGCGCGCTGCGGTCGGGCGCGCGCTCGCGCGGGCCGTGAAAAGGTCCCGGAGGTTGAACATCCGGACGTCTAAGGAAACATTAGAAACTCTTCAGTGCTCGGGATGTTACCCATCAATACTCAGAAACCCAACATAGGTGTTAAGATCATGATATAACCTGCTTGGAGCATGGTTAGTACGAATGTTTCGGTGGTGTTGTTCAATAAAAAACTGCATGAAAACCCAAGTGAAGTTCGAATATTTATTAATGTGAACAAGTGAACAAGAATGTATGTACAAGTATATAAGAACGTTGCAAACAAGAATTGAGGTGAACGTATGTATAGAGAGAGAGAAATCACAGTGGAGTATATAACAGTTAGACCGAGTCATCGAACTGACGTATATCGAGTACATATTCAAAAGAATGACAAACAAGTTCATGGTGTAATGTATATAGAGAGTAATTTAGAGTCCAAATATGTATGTCCATTAGAATTCACAAGTCCGGGTATAAGATAATATATGTTCACAAGTCCAAGTAAGTGGTACTGATGCCATCGGGCAGGACTTTCCGTTTCGGGTAAAAGAAAGTAAAGGCGCCTCGTTGCTGAATGTACGTCCGCATCTGGTGGTCCACCACGCGAAGTCCTCGGTTAGTCCCACTCGCACTGGCCTGGCTTTGCAGCACGTTCAGGTACAAGGCTTTGTCGATGTTGGGATCGCGCCGGTTCACCCCTTTGCAGCTAAACTTATTTTCGTCTCCCCCGTAACAGTAATACGTCTTGGAGGAGAGAGCAATCATAGCATCCCCACTCCACTCCAGCTTGAAGAGGCCCGGCGTACGCTTATCGTACTGGTAATGGTCACGTCGAGGTAGCCACTGGTCCCGTTCCGCTTCATACTGTGCCCGTAACTCCGGTTTCACCAGGGACTCCCAATCCGCATTAGAGACGGCCATGTAGGCTGAGTCCGTATCCATCTCCATGAGTTGCCAGTCTGATGGATTAAAATACACACCCATGAAATCATAGAGAAACTGCAGCATCCTCAGCTTGGCCACCTGGTATACCATACATCCAATCTGCAGGGGTAGGTTATAACGGATAGTCTTCTTGGCTAAAGTGACTTCATAGGTGTCGTCATCGATGACCTCCACGGATCGAAACAGAGGAGAATTCACTTTTTTACGGGCTTGGGAAGTAGTACAAATGTTCACGTTCACGTGCTTATCCTGGTTCGTGACCGTTTTTCCATAATACCCATTGCCCGTCAACTTCCACGATTCACCGATGATGGCCTTACTCGGGTCTTGATCACCTTGACGATGGGCAGACGTCACGATGTCGGCATTCTCCGCAAAACAGGCGTTGGGTACGTACTGTATCACTTGGTATATTTTGGTAATTTCCAAACCGTGGCTCATGTACCACTGCAGTAACGGAGTGCCCAGCAAGATTTTCTCTGCCCACATACTGCCAATCAACATCCGTCGAGGTCGAGGCAAACACTCGTGTTGCTCCGCATAGGCCCCCATGGTGTCTCCAATATCATCCCGACCCACCAGCGTGTTCTTAAAATGGGAGGGCACTGGGCGAAGAGGGGCTTGAGAGTGTCGGGAACATGCAAATCACATTCGACAAAGCCGTAGAGGTCCCCCGAACGAATGGCGTCGAACATCTGTGGCAGACTCAGGAGTGGCCGACGACTCAACGGGTACTCGCGCTCTTTTAGGAAACGCCGTAAATGGGGTAGGGCCTGGCACATGGTATGAAATTCACACTCCCACATTTCGATCACATGGTATCCTCTCTCTTTCACATACTCCCCGTTCTCCTCCACTTCTTCTCGTAATTCTTCCGGTGTTTTTCCACGTCGTTCTTTGAAGCGTCCAGCGCTGAAATGGCATCCGTGGCCGTGCCAATAGCAACCGTAAAATTGAAATACGGTCGGTGTCCTACCCACCAGGGCAAACCCATCGACGGGGAGTCGACGATCTCCTATGCGCTTCTCTGTGGCGTTGGTCTGGTGTCGTATATAAATTCCCCGTCGATAGGCTTCCCAATCCAACCACTGATCAGCCAGATGCTTGTAGGGAGTGCGTTGCGGTGTAAAATGCCGGCCTTCCGCCAACCAACGTGTATAATGTCCACTGGGCATAGGTTGGGCCAGAGACCACAGGTACAAGGCATTGGCATCGAAACCGATGATCTTAGCACAGGGTTTTCCACTGGGGAGAGTAGTGACGTCCTTCTCGTGATAACGGTGAAAAATAAGACTCGGTCCACCGACATCGTTCTGCTTTAGACAATCATGCATGTCTGCATCTTTTTGCTGTATCAGCGAGAAGTACGTAGGACACTCTTCAAAAAGATGGCGAAGCGCCAGACCCGGTAAACTCAAGCACTCCTTGAAGATATCGACGTGCATCTCACGACGAAAGAGTTGAACCATTTTCTCGGCCGCTTCCAGGAAAGGAACCACATCTAGGTTATTACACCATATCAGGAAATCTCGCAAGGTCTGCATATGTTGATCGTTCCATACCTGCTGTAGTTCCCGGTACGTGTCTTCCGGACATTCCACTTGCTTCAAATCGTCAAAGAAGGCATCCCGGGGTGGCAACTGTGTTTCCTCCAAACGGTCGAGCGTCGATATATACGTGTAAGGGAACCTCCCTTTGGTTTGTGCACAGTCATACGCCTTCACCCACTGATCATAGCTATAATTGGGAGCTAAGTAGTTCCGTACATCCAGGCAATGAAGTGATGTGGTAGTGAGGGCCATATGATTATTGATCTTCTTGATGACGGACTTGATGGTATTCGCCTGGGCCAAGTAGGGGTAGAGAAATTCCTTCACCATGTTCAAGTCATATCGCCCCGAGTTGAAACCCAGCACCGGTAACTGGCCTAGGTATTGTAGGAAGCGCACTTTCAATTTCTCCGCATACGGTTTCGGTAAAGGCACATCCTGCCACTGCATGGGCTCCGGCTGCGACTCCGACTCGGACTCGGACTCTTCATCGTCACTAAACGCTACACCCGGTATAGGAATCCGATCGTCCAGCTGGTCCAGTATGTCCTGGAACTTGGACACCAACAATTCAGTACTGGCCGCACTGACTTCCTCTAAATACGCCATCATGCGGGTGATCAACTCATGGGAATCCCCGGTAGACACGAAACACACCGGTGCAGCGTCATAGCCAGGTACGTTGCTGGAAATGCTGACACTCAGGGGAATATGGCGCTGCGTTCACTGCGTTTTCGCTGAAAACATGTCCATGGGCTCCAATAGGGCCTCAAAATCGTAACACGCCCGGTAGGGAAAATAACGGTCCGCCTCCGGTATGATCAGACCCTCATCGGCCAGTTCCTCGAAAAGAGTAGGCGTATTATGATACACACCACCAGGATATGCTCGCTTCACAGCGTTCGTACAGATTTTCTCGTGTCGATGTAAGTCGTAAGACTCTTTGAACACCCGATGGCATTGGGCACAACTGTAAGACTGGGCGTACTGGCTCATATTGTAGATCAGCGAAAAATGACTCACGCCATTGTAGTCGAAGACATTGACTTTCATCTTAGAAGCATACCGTTCTGTTGAACGACGAACCAATTCAGGCACAAATGTATCCTCCTCGCATCGTAATCGGTATACAAAGATATTGATGTTGAACGGTGTTTCCACGTCATCCAAATTCTTGAAAGGGACTCCACGGAAGTGCCGCTCATCCAAGTCTTGCTGCTCTAAGTACTGTTCCCAATAGCCATTGGCCACTCTGTCACAAGCCAGGGGGTTACACTCGTCCAGATGCACGGCCAAACACCGAAACAGACATTTCCGGTCTTTGTA